>JAIPRM010003471.1:2860-25997 GCA_025469315.1 Stegophylla sp. TES_Ste_2020
GATCTAATAATATTTTGACAATATTTGAAAACTATCTCAATACCATCTGAAAATATTGTCTATATATTTTTATTGTATTCAAAAAATTGTGAAAATCTTTTCAAAATATATAATTGCTGTGTGGGATATATTTAGTATTACTCCGATATGATACCCTGCTTGCCACCACGATTAAAGATATACTTATAATAGCTTCGAATTCCATAACACGGTAAAATTGATCACTCAATTAATTAACGAAATTATTTATTGTTTCTTTTAAACTCAATACATTCACCAGGAATATCACATCCAAGAAGCGGATACTGTCCCTGGCATGAATAATAATTATGTCCGGATTATTTTCATGTAGTAATTTGTAAATAATATTTAGGTATGTTCGTTATAGATTTTGCATGGAAACATGAAATTATTTTAAACTAAACATTTAACGGCTAACATCGAATCGGTTTAAATGTAAAATAAATCTATTATTTTTCAAAAAAAAATTGTTGTCCATCCCTAAAAAAATGTACATAAGGGTGCCCATCATGTATGGGTGAAAACAAAATAATATTATAACAATAAAATCGCGTTACCGTCGTTAAAAGTAACGAATATCGATTCGAATTTCGAAAAAAAAAAAATAAATAAAAAAATGATAATAATCAATTCCGCAGAGGAGTCGTTACTAATTATTTGGAACGCGTTCCTTAACAACACATCTCGCAGTTTCCCGTGTCACGAGTTGTCACTGATACCCAACGCTCTGCAACCCGGCCGCGAATGACTCGGAGCGGAATCGAACGCGCGACGTTATCGTTTTTGAATACTCGGACTACACAATAAGAATAATAATAATAATAATATTTTATTATTGTCGTCGCGGAGATTTATCGCGCGAATTAATTAATTTTCTCCGCGGCGGCGTTTTCGCGATCAACAGCTGCTGCCGCCGCCGACGTCGTTGTTGTTGTAGTCCGTGCATTGTCGAGAGTGCGACTTTTGTTTTGAACTTTGATCGATGACGCGGCGAAGAAACCTTTGGCGCTAGCCTCCGCCGCCGCCGCCACACCGCCGGTTTCCGGACCCGCGCGTCAAATAACGGCCGACTACATCCGGTCGCGAACGGTACGCGGGCGACGGCGGCGGTGTATATCTCTGAAAATTTAATTTTCGATCGAATCGCTCCCGCGTTTGGATTTTCCGCATTTTCACACTGCGATTTCATTGTTTTATTACTATGTATATATTGCTATATGTTATTGATTTTTTTTTTTTTTTTTTTTTTATCAATATCACTGGGCAATGAAAAATAATGACGAGAACAATTTTTTTTTTTTTTACTGCTGAATTAATTGAATACTTTATGCGTTCCCGGTCGTTCGTCATTAGAACTCGCGGTGAAACGAAATCGTATCAAACCGTATTTAAAAAAATCTGCAAAAGGTTCTCACCAAAAAAATATTGTTTTTTTTTTTTTTATATTTTAAAGATTTAACTATACATTTTATACTGTACATAATATATTATATAATTTTAATTATGTTTAATTTATACAATATGTATTATTATATTTAGTAAAATGGTGACGTGTAGTCGTAATTATTTACTAAGGTAATTATAAATTGTTGTTTTTTCCAAAATCGTTTATTGTTTTAAAAAACACGACCATTACTATGGATCTAAACTAGGGTGTCACGGTGACACGTATAATCTTTCATCTATGAACTACGAGATCTTGGTCTGCGAGTTGTGACTTTGTGCTTTGTCATTGTTTATATAATATCAATTTTCAATGAATTGCCATCAAAATTCACGATTTTTTTTTTTTAATTTAATATTGATGACACATGAATAATTTGATCAAATTTTTCCCAAGCATTTTTTTAAATTTCTCTATTTCCCTAAAGCCGTTGAAAATCTCTAAAACTAGGAAAATTACCCTACTGTTGGCAACACTGGTGTTACCTCACATTAAAGTTTGAGAAACACTGTACTACCTACCAAATAGTTATAATTTTTAAATCCGTATTTTTATTAAAAATATTTCTAAATACATAATTCAAATGACATTGAATAATAATTATTATAGTTTAATTCGATAAAATAATGTGATAGGGAATGCAATTATTGTTTATACCTATACCTAAATACCTATAATCTGTGTGCATTCTGTAAATGTAAATCTATAACTATGCATTTGTTAATTATATTCATTCTATATAGCGTTCTGAAGATCAAACAGTTATGCAGTTAGTAAGAAAACTCACATAATATTATTGTGAGAATTTTTTTATACAAAGGTTCAGAATATTTAGTTGAAGCAGAATTATTATTATTATTATTTTTTATCTCACTAAAAAAGTCAATATTTTCATTACAGCGCATATAAGTTTTGTATTCAATTAAATAACAGTATTTTTGAAGGTGGAATCTGATAAAAAATGGCAAATTATTTCTAGAACTTGAATTAATTTAATTATCACATTGATGGTTATTACTTATTACACTCTAGTTATTCTGAGCCATCATAAATCAATACATTCATATAATTATCTATTACGTGCTTTCTGTTATTCTTATTTTCATTGAGTTTAATTTTTTTTTTTTTGTAAAATATAAGAAATACTGATATTGTGAGTTCAACAAATATTCGTTTATTTATAGTTATAGTTAATTTATAATTATTTGGTTTGCTTCAATGATTACAGTTTCGGTTCAGATTCAATTGAAATTAGAATGATGTTACGTAGTTCAAAACCTAAATATTTGACCAGCCAATACAATTAATTTTACTCAGATTTTTTTACTGTTTTTAAGGATGTAAAAAACTTTTTTTTTGGAATAGTCTTTTAGCTATACCTAAAATAAACTTTGCAAAACGTAGTTCCTTCGTGGTGAACGTGTTACATAACACATTACTACAGATAAATTTCTCGGAATAAAAAAAATGTCTGTCTAGATATTAAATCAATATTATACAACATACGATTTATAAATTCAAATTCCTAGTAAATAATGCCTAGAATAAGTAGAAATATCGAAAAGGAATTAAATACGTCATATATGACGCAGTATTTTCGATAATATATTTTTATTGACGCTATTGCATTTTAAAATCACATTTTCAGGAATTTTCTAGTGCACTTCTAGAGAATTTGATCTCTGCAAAAAAATACGGGGGATATTAAATAACTTCAATTTTTATTCAAACCTGATGATTACAATAGACCATTATATAATAATAATATGATCTGACAATAAAATATATGAAAAAATCACTAACAATTTTCGATGAACTGTATTATTATAGGTGCTTTATTTAATATTTTTAGATTAAATTAAATGTCGCATTTATTATATTTTATCAAGCCTCGTTTACAAGTTTTACAATCGACCTTTTTTATTACTTTAAATATCTGGGCTGAATTAACAACAAAAAAGGTAGTCGCGGGCTCCATTTACATTTGTCCACTCGAAAAAAGGGGACGAGAATCCCGTATCGAACGGAACGTATTAAAATCGCCTTAGTTTACTGAACTTCTCTCTCACTTTGGGCAATTTTGTCGGGTTCTCGGAAATCTCAGCGAATTTTTTTTAATTCTAAAATGTCTACAACACAATTTTACACATAATCAACGCAAACTGTACTACAATACAATTTTACCGCCAAGTATACAATAAAATATATATGATATTATAAATATTGAATACAGTAAATATTTGTGAATAAAAGAAAAATATATCTAATTGTATTGAAGCTCAGTTAAGCTTAACCAATATCATTTAGTTAACATCATATTAGTTATTATTACTATTATTATTATAATTTGATCGTGTTATTGAATTATGCTGAATAAAATATAATTATTGTCATTATTGTTTGAATAATAAAATAATAAAACCATAGGTTAGTAGTTAACACTTAGACACACCTTTTGTGTAGCGTTATTATATTTTTTTTTTTTGTATTCAAACTATTTCACCAATGGGATGTGAAATACAACTATAATACATTGAAATTAATAAAAATAAAAAATATCGTTGAAGAAGTCTGAGTATAACCTAAAATAAAGCAAAATATTTTTTTATTATTATTAATGTGAATGATTTGTAAATTATTCTTGATCGTTATTTGTTACAATCAAAATAAGACTGAAATATAATGATCATATTGAAATTATAGTCTGTGAGTTTTGAATATTGTTATGTATTTTAAGTTTTATTTTTCATTCCATTAAAATATTGTGTAAAATTTATTCTACTACGTTACTATAATACATGAACTTTGGAAATAAAATGCAAAAACTATTGTAATATTTTTAAAATACGTAAGTCTGACGAGATGTAGTGAATTACTAGAATAATTAGCTTTTGTTAATATTTATTTTGGTTTTACAGACTTTTATGAATACAAAAATTATCTTCATACATTTTTTTTTTTTTTTTTGTAAACTGTCAAAATTTTGAATAAGAAAACGCAAAAAGCAGAGCCTACACACAGTCAATATACCTGTTTTTGTGAAAACAAACAATTAGTGAAATACAATATATATATATATATATATATATAAACATTGTAATTTTAACATTTTATTTTAATTACAATCTAGTCAGGGACGTTTTTCCTCCAGACCGTTTTTTTTCCGCAAAATAAACACGGAGAGTCGGTTTGCTCTAAATGATTTTATATATAAATATACTTCACCTGTAGAGACATGTGAAGCCGAGCTGAAATTCAAACGGTCCCACCGACCGTGAAAATCTACTCACTAATGCAGTGATCCCTAACGTGGGCACTACCACCCACTTGTAGGCATTTTTAATTTTTAAAGGGCGTTTTATTTGAGGGGGCGCTATAAGGGAAATGATTTTCTGTAATTCAATCATTATATATATATTTTTTTTTTTTAGTTTATAAATAATTGAAAATTCATGTATGATTTCGTATATATGAAATTCACCCCAATTACAAAACTACGTAACCAGTTTGATAAAATAGATAAATAAATAAATGAAAACAATAGTAAATTAATTAGAACGTCATTTATTGTTTTGAAAATTAATAGTGATAGCCGATAGGGGAGTGGAAATAAAATATTTTCAAATCCAAAAGGAGTGGGGAATAAAATTTTTTTAGGGAACATTTGTTGTTAGTTTTTATGTAATAAAACTTTTGATTTTTGATATTAAGACTTGAAAATTTAATATAATCTCACTCATATATATATATATAGTATAATTTACCTGAAAAATTTCGAAAATAGTAAGTCAACTTTTTTCTCTATAACCGTTTGTATGTAGTTAGAATTTCGACGAAATTCGTTAGTTTTGCCTAAAATTATACACTTTAACGTTCATAAAAGAAAATTGGTCCAACTGATTTTTTTGAAACTTGGTACTTAGATAGAAAATTTTATTGCGAATATTTTGGTGCAGTAAAATTTCTTACGGATAATGGATTAAATCTTTTTGCAAGGGTTTGATTGAAAAAAAAAAAGTCGGGACATAATATAATAAGAAATATTTCTAGTTTATAAAAACTCAGAAAGGTTGATAATATTTTATCGAAATTTATGTATTTTTTTGATTTTGAATACGATGGTTTGAATTAAAATCTACGTGCATCAATAGTTTTCTAATTATTTGACTCCATTTTAAAAATTCAATATTTTCGGTTATTATATTAAATGCCTACTCTTTTAACTTTACGTTCAACGATGTTAGTGTGGCGCAATGGACATAATTGACTAGAAAACTATCTTTTTTTATTCAAACTTTATGAAAATTTAAACAAAGCTTGACAATAATATGAGAAAAATTTCGATACAAGAAAATGTTGAAAATATAAATAAAAAATTTCCAACACTTCTTCTTCTTCGTTATTTTTTTTTTTAACTTTTGTATTTTTATTAAAATTGTTTTTCCTCTTTTGTTTATTTATTATTATTATTACTATTTTTTACCGCCGTAATTAAACGCGATTTGGCAATAAAGAAGAAATGTTTATTTTTCAATATCGAGGTGCCATCCCCGGGCCTCTACATCGCCGTAGGCCAAATATTCGTCAGCGATGTCCTGACTCAGGACCACCCCTTAGACTCAGTCGTAAAAAGGGCTCTGGGAATCGCGTCCGGCTTAAAACGTCCGATGTAATACGGACAAAATAATATACTATCCAATAATTATTCATGTCGTTCTGGTGAATCGGCGAGATACATAATATGTATTATTATTATGATAATAATAATAATAATAATAATAATAATAATTAACAACGTTCTGCGTAACGCGCGTATCCTTTTACGGCGAAAGACGCTGGTAATTTGTACCCCCCTCCCTGCGGGGTGTCTGACGGCTATAATACGTGAGTTATCTAATTATTATTGATAACAACCGTCGTCATCGTCATCGTCATCGTCGCTTGTAATAATAATAATAATAATAATAATAACAACAACGCGGACGTGTGCCATCGATCGATGTGTGCAGCCTTCGACTTTCGTCGACCGGAGGCTTCGTTTCGACATAACGGCCAATTAAAATCACCCCTTCCAGCCTCGCGATCGGCTTCTCCCGGCCAAACTTTGCCCGCTCAGGACATAACATTACACCGGATTAATACGCGTACGACTCCGTATAATAATAATAATAATAATAATAAAATCGAGTATTGCTTCACTCCTCCCCCGCACATCCGAGTTAATCCGGTGAGCTCTCCCCCCCGCCAACGGGTTGTGGGCCCCGGGAAAAGCTTACGCGCCACCGCGTCCGGCCATCGTCACGGAAATCTCTCCGCAAATCGTCCGCCCGACGGAGCAATAATAATAATAACACTAATAGTAATTATTATTATTATTATTATTATTATTATCATAATTACTGTAACGTGGATTCGTTTAATAATGACACGAAGGGGTGGTGGTGGTGGTGGTGTTGGCAGCGGATTGCTTATATTAGATTCCGAGTGACTCGAAGAAGCTAGTGTTTTTACAATGATTTTTTTTTTCTTTAACTAGTATTTGGACATACTCGTCAAAAAAAAAAAAAAATACGACCAGCAACTTTTTAAATCACGATTCGCCTCTATATGTTAGGGTGACCATATTTAAGAAAATAAAAAAAAAGGACAAAAATATTTTTCATAATATTTTTAAGTAAATAAGTATTTATTACATATATATATATATATTTAAATCGAGACAAAAGTAAAAAAAATTAAACTACCTATTATAGATTAAATTTAAACACATAAAAACATTATTTTGAAAACCATAAAATAATATAATGAAACTAAATTGATACTTTTTAAAATTTCTTCAAACATGTTGTATGCATGTTGTATACTTTACTTTCCAAAAAAAAAAACTTGTTAATTCATTTAACAATTATAATTAATCTAATAGTATCAAAAAATTTTCTAGATTCTTACATTATTTTATTCAATAATTTCGTTTCAAAAATTTTAAATCAACAATTAGTCAAAAAACCGGATTAATATGAGACAGACTTGAAATTACGGGACAAAAAGCGTCCTGAGAGAAGTTTGTCAGGACACACAGGACACAGAGACGAAATAAAGGACAATCCTGTATAAAACAGGACGTATGGTCACCCTACTCTATGTGGTACTTGTGAAAGGTCATTTTTCGAAATTTGGTAAAGACTATCCAAAAATTTTCAAAAAAACGCCTAGAAAACTTTTTTACCTAAACTTTATGAAAATTCAAATTAAGGTGGACAATAATATGAGAAATATTTTGGCGGGACAACTGTCTCACACTCAGCCATATACCATCGATTCGTAATCGGACGAATAATACGTAATTATTATTCGCCTCGAACGTCATTGCAGCAAACGGCGACAACGCGAATTTTCTCTCCCGTTTTCGGATGTGACGACGGTGAAATCGTAAATAATTACTATCATTATTATTGTTATCATTATTATTATTATTATTATTATCACGAAACACGGCCGCGAAAACATAAATAACGACACGACAACTACGACGACGTGGTCTCTCTTTAACGGGGTAAAATGCGCGTTGTCGCCGCGTGTAACAACAACAACAACAACAACAACAACAACAATAATCGTTTCGCCGAACACTCGCGGCCCGAATTACCGTGTCCGGTCCTGTTTAATAATACACGTGTAATTGTAATACACGTGCCCGCCGCGGCCGGAAACGCTTCCGTTCGACCGGGCCGGAAACCGCTCACGGCCGGCCGAAAGTCAGATTAGCGCAATGCTCCCCCGCGTGCTCTATTCAATCGGCGGCGCGTGGAAGCGGTCGACGGAGAAACGACGATATGATCGAGAGAGCTCTGTCCGTCCCTCGCGGTCTGCGCCTAATCTGGTCTGTGGCGGCGGCAGAATTTTTCGTTAGGTTTGGCCCGTAGAAAGTATTATTATAAGGTCGGGCCACAGAAACAATAGATTTCAGCAAAAAAAAAAAAAAAATAAAAATAATTTGAGCTAATCACCAATTAATTTTAAAACTATGATTGCATTAAGCTATTATTCTTCAACTCATAATTCCTAGAATTAAAAATATTATTAGAACAAAAAAATTGTATTCGTACTCACTACAATATTGTCACTAACGGATGCACATTTCAAGTTTTAAGTACAATTATTTTTGGTTTTTATGGCTGAATAGCTAAGATTAATTTTATGAAGCTGCATACCGTTTTTATTCAAATTTTTAGTACCTAGTTATTCCTTGTTTATCAAAAACAAACTGTGAATTTCAAAAAGATGACCTGTTTAATATAGTACTCTGACTTCACTGATCCAAATACGCTTTTAACCAGAAAAATAGTTTACATAAAAATAATTTAAAAAAACCATTAAATCCTTTTTCATTTCACTCATAATTTAAAAGACATAATTATTAGGTTCGAGTATGATATGACGTAAATACTATCTCATGTTAATGTCTGTGCACGCATATCTTACATCATTTGATTTCGCAAATCTCCTTGACGAGTTCAAATAATGTATAACAATATCCCGAAATAAAAGAGATTACAAATAATTGTCAAAAGGTGGAAAAAAATAATGGTGAGGTTAGGCAAATAAAAATATAGCGACCGCTTTCGTTTGGACTTATTTTCAACCCTTGTTCGAGGTGACGCAGATAAATCTGACATCTTCGCGACCCGTCAAACCGGCGATTTCTTTCGATGGGTTTGAAATCAATGGTTTGTGTACACCGCAGTATCCCGACGGGCCTGGAACATTGAAGGATTCGAAAGAGGTCATCGTGGTCATCACGCGTTAAGTTCGAATGATCGATAGACATATTTTGTCGAGTGAAAGGCGCGGGAAATTTCGAACCCGGATTGAAAATTGTATCCGAGAGAACGGTCAGCATTTGACGGACGTTATTTTTAACCCCTTTCTGTACTTAAATTCGTTGGAAGTACATTCGAATTCGTTCGACCCCGACGAAATACAACAATTCTTACCGAGCGCGTTTAGAGCAATGTTTCTCAACCTGGGAGCCGCGACCCCTCCTCCCTACCCTTGGTGTTCGCCAACTAATAATTTAGGGTCACCAACATGGTGCTATCATTTTCAAACGAAGAATAATTTTGTTTGAATCGGCTTCGGATGAAATACTACAACATATTTATAAGAAAATCAAAACCAAGTGTCGATTTTTGTTAAAATTTGAAGCCTTAAAACGAGTATCTTGTCTTAACCGAAACAAGAAACACTTAATCCATTTTCAACTATTTATTTATGTGTAGTGAAAGTTTTCCCCCTGACTATAGTACAAATCAAATTGGAAAACCGACTGGAAATTTGTTGAATAAATTCCATTAGATCGAATGATTGACAAAATAATTTCAGATCAACAACAACGAGTGACAACCACCATACGATATTAATATTTAAGAATGATTTTAAATATTTGAATTTTTTTTTTTTCACTCGTATTATAGTTATAATAACAAAATGAATAAACGTTTTCTAAAGTTTCAAAAACTGCAAAATGTATGCTTTATGTTTCTTTCAAAGCATATTTATTGTATTTAACTCTGTAATTCTATAATTTACGTCGTAATCTATACACAAATTTTATAAAGTATGTAATATGTAGTAAAAATTTAATATTACATTTTGAAGATCCGACACATTGTGAAAAGGTTGAGAAACACTGGTTTTACGGATCACCCTGTACATAATATGGCACAGCAGGCACACGCGCTCGTACACACATCAAAGGTCTGCGGCGTGGTCTGAGGGACCATTAATACCCGTCGTCATCGCCACCGCCACGACGCGGCACGGTGCCGCGAAAACGATTTTCTTAACCCTTGGCCGACGCGGGGTGGCTTTAGTTTCACGAGCGCGCGCGCGCTCGCGTCAATGTCCGACGTCGGTGTGCATTGTGGGGAATGGGAGGGGGGGCACAGGGAGAGACGGATTAAACGGGAGAGAACAAAAAAGAAAAAGAAAAAACGGCGGCGAAAGACGCACAGAGAACGAGTGAGTAACTAACAAAAGTACGTACAATATAGAGATATCGACAGAGCGAAGAAGAGCGAACGACGCGCGGAGTAAGATCAATTTCGAAAAACTAATAGCGTTCCGGCTGATTGGCTACGTGTTTATTCACAACGGTGGACGGGCGAGATTAAAAACGATATTTACCCGGAATTTTCGCACCCCCCCACCCGTTTTTGACGCGGTTCACTCTCCCCGTTTTTGACGCCGTCATTCCGGGTACGCGGACTTTGTTGCGCGTTTTAAATCCATTTTTTTTTTTTTTTTTTTGTACTTCACTAATACACGCGCGGTCATAACGATATCACAATGCGACATTAAAACAAAAAACAAATCAAAAAATAAATAAATAAAAAATACTAAATACAATATGTTACGATGCAAATCGATGATTCGTTTAGATCTTACGAATATTCGAATTTATATTCTACGCCGATTGAAAACGTATGCTGTTTACGTTTTTTTTTCAAATTATTTTCACACACAAGACGAAACAATAATACATTATTTAGTCAATTTATGAGAAAATGATGTAAGCGCAACTGCTTATTGCCTACCGAGATGGTTTTTCGTTGCGAATCGAGGGATATATTTGATTGGTGGTGCGTAGTGATCAGCAAACGAGTGCCAAAACACAGTGTCCACTAGATCTTTTCGAAATTGCATTTCTTCCAAAACCCGTGGTTTTCCCTAAATTTTGGAAACACTTTTGGAATTTCGTGAAACGATCTTTTAAGATGCCATCTAGAGTCAATGTCGAGTGTCTCCAACATTTATGTACTGTAAGACACCTTCACGATAATAGGAAAAAAATGAAATGAAAATGTATGAAAGGAGCTTTCTATAACCAAAACTTCGGTATACTTAGATTTAGTATATATATATATATATATATTTAAATTTTCTATTTTAAATGTCATATTTTACACGAATTTTTCGTTGTTGATTTTTATAGTAAACCATTATATTATATATTATATTTATATATTACCATTTTTATTACATGTAAATCCAATTCATGTTGATTACATTCAATATAACATAATGTTCATATTAATAAATAAATAAATAAATATATTATTATTGGATTTTAAATTTTTTTCATCATTTTGGTTATATTGACAATAGGTTATTATAATGAATTTTAACCGGTCCATTGAATGCAATTATAAACGGTTTAAAATATATTAACCAATGAAAACTTTACCTTTGACTTTTGCAACGTTTTGACTGTGTTCACTACTGGTTCCGGCTCCAAACCATCGTCAGGTGAGTATACAACGTCAAAAGATAATCGCATTCTTATCGTGGTGAAAATTCTATAACGCATTAAGGCAAATATTTCATAATATTATATTTATTTTAATTGCATTTATATCCATTTACACTAAATTCAATTTTCTCAAGACAAAATGTGTATGCCATTGGCCATACATAAATTTCAATATTTCCTGTGAACGGTGCGCCATATTAAGTATTAAGTATTATTATACTACGTTCGAAACATAGATTTATTAACAGGTAATAACAGCTTTACAGATAATGTAGTCCAGTTTCGAATAATAATTTTTTTTTTTTTTTTAAATTCCTATCGCATATCTGTATTATTATTTTTATAACTCATGCATTTTTAAAACCCTATAGCATGAATTATAAATTATTATTTTTAATTATATATTATTAATTTTTCTTTTCCTTTATCTTTTTAATTTTTGCTTATTCTATGAACACTTTTTTGTGTGGAAACACTGGTCTAAAATTTTTAATCTGCAATTGTTTTAATCATAATTCACCTCTATATGGTACTTTTGTCAGGGAATTTTTCGAAATTTTTAAAAGTTTTCTCAATATTTGGAAAAATTTACCTAAAATTTGACAAGAACAACTCGGAAAATATCTTTTTTTTAACCAATATTTATGAAAATTTAAATGTAAATTGTCATTAATATGAAAAATGTTTTAGTGCAAGACGATTTTGAAAAAAAAAAAAAATCTTTTTTTTTTTTAATTAAATTTATTTTTTCTGTTCTCAGTTAATAGTGGGATGTAAAACTGGCTGAGTAAAAGATATTAATATAATGTAATGTCCTGTGGTAAGTTCACAATACTTGTCAACAAGTAATAACTACTTATTATTTAAGTATGAAAACGTTAATTTTATTGATTTATACATTAAACAAAATAGTATAAAAGAAACATGTGTTTTAGATGACTAACCTCTTTTAAATTTTTTACACACAGTTAAACAGCGGAAAAAAAATGACTAACGCTATAGAGATGTAACCTCTAAAATATACCATACATCAGACTATTACAGTATTAAAAAAAAAAAAAAAACATTAGAAATAATCTTTATAATTTCTAAGTAAAATTTATTTGTATAAACCAAAGCTCCACTCATAACCGACTTTTTGTTTAACATACCTATTTCAATTCACTCGAGGAGTGAAGAAATCCATATAGTGCGAAGTATGTCTGGCCTTTTAGTAGATAATGAAGTTATTTTATTTAATTATTTGAAAATATAATAGTAATTTGTTTGTTATTCATTTTCCTCCTACCTTTCTTAGATCATCTATTCATATATTTTTGAAGTCATTTTTAACGGCTTTTTAGGTCATCATCTCATCAACTTCCAAACCCTATTGATAAGACACTTTTTAGTTGCGATAGTCTTTTACAGCTCATATACCGTTGAATATAGAACTACTAAATTTTGAAGTTTTTCTTTTTATCACTAAAATAGAATTTATAATTCGAAAACTAAAAAAATATCTAGTGTGGAACATGTTTCAATGTATTTTACTATTTTAAATTAAATATATTATAATATACACTTTTTATAAGAAAATTTTATCCCACAGTAAGAATCAGGAAAAAAATAAATCCTTTTGTTTCTTATGTATGGTATTGGTATTATTTTTATTTGCCAATACTGGGTACAAAGAATTAACATTACTGAATATTTTATTTCATAAAAAATTAATTAAATTTTTTAAATTTTGGAAATTTTTCCATTTTGAATTTTTAGGGAAATCATATCTTTTTTTTTATTTTTATTATTGAATATATTAAAAAAACTTTAGTTTATCATTTTTTTTACATAAATATATAAATAAAATACCATGGAATATTATTATCATGCAGTAGGTTTTCCATAATTTCAATTTAAAAATTTTCCTCATCTTCTGATTCATAAATGTAGTCATAGGGTTTTCCATGTTTTAAAATTTGTTCTAGTGTCGTTCGACGTTTATCATGAAAATTATCAAAACGTCGATTACGTCTGTTATATTCTTTTAATTCTAATTGTAAAGCAGATAAATGAAATTCTTCTGGACTTATTTTTTTTATATTTCTTTCTCTTTCTTTTTCTCTTTTTCTTTCTTTTTCTCTTTCTCTTTCTACATATGAACTTTCCCATTTCCTGTATTTATTAAACTTGACTAATAGTTTCATATTATCACTAATAGGTTCGATATACTGTTTGGTACTTGCTCTCTGTTGAAGTCCCAACAATTTTTTAATTAGTTGATATATTTCTGTCAGTTGAATTTCTGCATTTTTGGCAACAACATTCACGTAGAACGATTTTCCGAAGAAAAGCAAAATGCCATCCATATCAGGGTCATTCTTATGATACCCACTCTCGCGTACGATATTTTTAGGGTCTAAAAACATTGTTTAGAATTTGTTTTAATGGGCTGCCGTGTTAGTAGTAATATAATAAAATATAAGTTATATAGTCGATTTATTAAAAAATTATAATATACTCTCGTATGAAGTCAAAAAGGTGAAATAAAAAGAGCGTCGTCAAAAAGGCGAAAGCAATAAGAGCGAAAAACAAAAAAGGTAAAAGGAAAAAAAAACAAGATAAGTCTCAATAAATTTTTAATTGAGCAATATATAGCTGATAGACATCCTGCTGCATCGCGTCAAATATAACATAATACAACACAACGGGTTGAAGAAGGAGTACCAAAACCTAATATATTAGAAATTCTTGAGTATTGCTCATAATATTAAACTACAAGTTCAGTTTACATTTAATTTTAATTTTTTTTTTTTTTATTATTATATTATCACTAGATACGTTATTATTATTTAAACGTTAAATTGAAAATTTGTCATAAATTTGAATAAAAAAATATCATATTTAAGATTCTGAACGAAGTATATCAGAAAGTGTTTTTACATTCATGTTTATTTTTCTTTATTTTTTTTTTCTTCATACAATATTTTGTATAGAAATACTTATACAAAAGTCTCGATCAGCAATTTTTGAAACCGGATTTGCCTCTAGTTGGTATGTTAAAGAGGTCATTTATAGAATTTTTCAATTCTTAATTTTTTTTTTTTTTTTTTGAAACACCCAAAATTTGACAAAAAGACTCGAAAACCATAATGTTTTGATCCGAACTATATGAAAATTTAAATATAGATGATATGAGAAACATTTTGGTGCAATACAATTTTGTGAAAAAAATTTGGACATTTTTCTAACACTTTTTTTTCATTTAATTATTTTTTTCATTTCTTTATTTATTCGATAAAAAAAAGTAAAGTAAAGTCAAGAGAACGGACATACTTTGCACCACCGATAATCTTCGCTTTTTGTGTCAGATTCTCTTTGTGGGTGTGTTGAAAATGACGACTATTATAGTGTTCTTTCTATAATTAACCTCCTTCATTCAGAATCATTTCTTTTAAATTCAACACGCCCACCATGAGTATCTGACCCGAGGAGCGAAGAATATCCGTAGTGCGAAGTATGTCCGGATTTTTGTATTATCATATTTTCACTATTAATATTATTTGAAGATTTGATCGAACATTATTAATAAAAATGAATTGTTTTATAATTATTATTTCTTTTTATTCTCCATTTTTGCATTCAGCTTGTTTGCAATCATCTTTTTTGCATTCGCCTTTATTGTCTTTCGCTCTTATTGTTTTTGTCTTTTTGACATCACTCTTTTTGACCTCCCAAACCATCCGAAATTCTACGGTTTGTTTGAATTACATAATTGCAAATATTATACCAATGGCAATTTTAATGATAATGAATAATTAATGATGAAGACGTGTAATATGATGAATAAGATAGATTTTGAATCAAAAAATAAATAAATTACTTAATGTTTTTAGCTTATTTCCTGCATGGATATAAGTATTGTAATAATTATGGTATAGTCTAAATTAAAAATTAAACTCAAACCCGGTATGTTATGCGGTATTATTAAATAATAACACAACTTTGACCGAAATTATTTCAGGTTAATTTACACTTATTTTATGTTAATTTATAGGGTTTGAATACAACTGATGTGATAACTTACCTTTTTTTATATCGTTATATTTGTGTTCTTCATAAAACGAGTGCCCATTCAACGTAGTTATAATAAGTGTATTGTCCAAATATTCGAAATCCTTCAAGTTCCATTGTGACATTTCCTCTTCATCTTTTTTATAAACATTAAATTTCGTTCCATGATCCGAATGTCCATCACCATCCTTATCGGCCTCTTTTAATGCTAAATATGTTTCTTGGAGTTTAGCTGAAAATACGAATGCAATTATCTATAATCCCCAATGTAATATTATTTCAGTTAATTAAAATTAATTACCTTTGTCATTAAATCTTACAAATGAAATACCTCCCGATGCAATGAAATCACAATTACATTCATGTAGTGACACATAATCATTAATTTTTAAAATATGATCTTGCTGGACGACCTTCGTTCCATGGCTACTCATAATGATAAGGTCTACGTCATAATGTTTTATTTTTCCGAAAAGTTCCCTTTAAAATATAATTGTTCATTGAAATACACATAAATTAGAAACATTATAAATAATTGTAATTACTCGATCACACGTTGGACTCTAGCAGTGTATGAATCCACGGCTTCTGTGCTATTGGTATCCTCGAAATACACCATACCGAGTTCAATAGGCTCATCTCTTTCAAACCAATCTACAATCTTGGGGATATAAGTTACCCACTCCGCTCCCCTACATTGAAAAATACGATTATTAGTTAAATAAAAATTAGTAAATGAATATTTTGAAGATTATAACAGTTGCAACTTGATTGGTTTTCAAGAATAACATTCATTGTGATATTTTATTACTTTAACCTCATTGCAAAATACGTCCTTTAAAAAATTTAATTTAATTGTTCTAATTATGAATGTTTAAACAACTCTTTCCAGCTTACTTCCAAATAAAACAATGAATAAAAAAAAGTAAAGTATAGACTTTAAAGCTAGACATACTTTGCACCACGAATATTCTTTGCGTTTCGGATCAGATACTCTTGAAGGGTGTGTATAATTTCAAAGAAACAAAAATTATTTATTCAAAAAGACGATTCTGAATAAAATAATTCAATAATATAAAGAACAATAATAGCCATCATTTTGCAACACACTCACCAAAACTATCTGACCCGAAAAAAGAAGAATATCGGTAGTAGGAGTAGTATGTCCGCATTTCTTGTCTGTACTTTATTTTACTTAACTTCACTTTACGTTACTTTACTTTTTTTTTTTTTTATCTAATATACATAGGAAAAAAACATTAAGAAAAATTTCCAAAACATTTTTTCACATTTTCAAAATTTTCTTGCGCCAAAATTTTTCTTACATTATTGTCTATATATATTCAAATTTTCATAAAATTTGGATCAAAAAATGATGGTTTCCGAGTCTTTTTTGTCAAATTTTTGGTAGTTTTTTCAAAAGAAAAAAAAATGAAGAATTGAGGCATTCAAAAAATGACCTCTTTAAAGTACCAACTGGAGGCAAATCCGATTTTACTAAGTTTCTAATTGAGACTTTTGGACAAGTAGATCTATACGAAAAAGTGTTAACAGAAAAAAATAAACATCATTGTAAAAAAAACTAGCTTCTTCACTTCGTTTGTAATCTTAAATATTTGCAGGATATTTTTAAGGGAATTTTGATGATAGTATAATACATTTTATATATGCTATTTTTTGGAACATTTTTCGATGATTTTTAGTGCATTTATATCCGGGCCCTAACTATTGCTCATATATATACATAAAAAAAAAAAGAAAAAAAATCTCAAATACAAGTTTATTTATATATATATATATATATATGAGTATCATTGTATTCAATATTTTAACATGAAAACAATAAATTTGAAAGTTAAGTATTAATAAAGAAGAGAAATCTGAAACTATTTAGATTAAGCGTCATTTAAGTCGGAATTGTGATAATTGAACATTTTGTAAAGAATTATTCAGAGGACCAACTTTCATGCAAACATTATACCAGGTGTAGAAAAACATGACGTGAGGGATTATAATTTGAATAATTTGTTATGAATGTTTTTATTTGAATTTTTGAGCTCATATTTACTTAAAGAGCATTTTACATTATATTTTACATTAGTCCATTCCAAATCGACTTTCCTGCTATAAAACATTTTTTCTACTCGTGATCAAAATACTGACTTTAATTTATATTTTAAATGTCAAATTATTTCTTTTGTGCAGAAGTGACAAAATCGAAAAAATGTGACGGTCGATCTAATGAAGATTTCCTGATGAATTCATATCTGTATAATTAATATT
Organism: Stegophylla sp. TES_Ste_2020; assembly: GCA_025469315.1. Classification (NCBI taxonomy): domain Eukaryota; kingdom Metazoa; phylum Arthropoda; class Insecta; order Hemiptera; family Aphididae; genus Stegophylla; species Stegophylla sp. TES_Ste_2020. The sequence goes on from JAIPRM010003471.1 coordinate 20,974, forward strand.
ATCTATCGATTTGCACGTTGGAATGTAAACACATCTAAATCTGTATGACAGACATAGATATTAAAATCACTAGTTCCAATCGCCTTAAATATATTATGTTGAATCTACAATGTTGATTCTACATGCCACACGGTGTGCAATTAAAATATTGTTGATATTATGATTAAAATCGGTTGAAAGACCTAATAATTATGTGTTTTTATCAATTCAATGTTTCTCATAGTATCAATAAAAATTAATACAATTTACGGTAAACACAATTACTCTAAGTTAAAATCATTTTGACTGAATATTCTAGGTATTAATTATTTAATATTATATTACGGTATGGTTTTTTCGATAATAGTCGGTTTTCTTCCATTCATTGCGGTGAATTCAGCTCCAGGCCACATAAGGGTGGCACTTCTTTTACCTTTTGCAACAACTTCAGCCTGCAATTCAGTTATTTCATAAGTATCATTTTGCATGTAAATAAATCGCACACTTTTACTAGAAAAATATTTTAAAAACAGTTATTCTAAACGTACAACTTCTATAAGAAGTAATTGAATCATTGCTTTTGCTCATTTTATTTAATTAAGTCATCTATACCACTTAATCGAATTGAATATTTTAAATTCACACTTTAAAATTTTTAGATTCTGAACGAAGTAAAGAAGCTTGTGATTTCACAATGATGTTTATTATTTCTTTTTTATTTTTTATCTTTCTGTGAACACCTGTCCGAAAGTTTCGATCAGTATCCCCATTCAACCGGAACCAGATGGTACTTCAGATAGGTCCTTTTTTCCAATTTCTCAATACTTTTCCCAAAAAAACGGGGAAAAACTGTCGAAAAATTGACAAAAAAACGGCAAAATACGCAATTACCGAAATTTCCGTAAAATTGAAAATTACTTTTTGACATAACTTCTAAAATAATGCAGCTAGGAACTTGAAATTTTCACCAACCACTAAAAATAGCTACGAGAACATTGATAAAAATTTCAAAAAGATTTGATCAATATTGAGTTTATATAATATATACGTATACAACGAACCTAAATTCACTTTTCCACTTTTTTCAACCGTGACTGACCAGAGGTGACACGATAAACATTAAGACTCGTTCTTACAGTGTCCGTAACTTAAACTTAATTTTATTAATTATTAAAAGTAACTTTAAGTTTATTAACTTCCTTCGTTCAGAATCGTTTTATTGAAGAAATAATTTATCGTTTCTTCAAAATTCAATACACCAGTCAAGAGTATCCCACCCGTGGTGCAAAGAATACTCCGACGAGCGAAGTACACACTTTTTTCTCTTTTACTTACCAACTTATCTAACCTATTCTGAAATGTTTATATGACCATTAACTATTAATGTCTTAGGTTTCTTCATAAAATTTAAAATAACTCTTTGGGGAAAAAAAACTATTACTAATTTATGACTAAAATACTAAAATAATTTATGAAAGTTGTGTTAAATAATAGAGTATAACTTCAATAATAACAAAATATACTTGTATTTTTTTTTAAATTACTTTTATCAAAATATAACAAAAAAACCAGACATACTTCGCATCACGGATATTCTTAGGTCCTTCAGTCGGATACCTTAGTGTCAACTAGTTATCTTGGTGGATGTGTAGAATAGTCGTCATTTTCAACACACCCACCAAGAGTATTTAATCAAAAGAGCGAAGAATATCCGTGATACGAAGTATGTTCCGTTTTCTTGTCTATATTTAAGCTATTACCAAACATTGAAAAAATCAATACGTCAGGTTCATTTGAATAGTTTTATTGTAAATTAATAATACATTTCATTAATTTCTAATTAATTATTAAAGTACCTACCTAACTAACATTATAAATGTATAATTTAAACCAATTAAACATGACATGTACCTAACCATATGTTTTGTCCACTAATATTGAAGTGGATTATCGATTAAATGAATTTGTCACGTAGAAATGTAGTTATGGCATCAAGCAAAGAGTAAATTATAATCTATTGGCATAAATTAGTGTTATCGAAAAGTAACTGTGAGTCTGACAATGTTTGTCTGACAATATTCCTATTGCTGTAGTTTCTATTCAATAACACACACACCTCGATTAGTTATAATAACACAAAGCAACACATAAGACTTACCCAGAGTGGTATTATCACTTTGTTATAGGTGAATTGTTCTCGTGTGTTGGACATTTTATTTCCTTCTCTGTCGAACATTTCGTTGGCGATCACCCCATGCTCGTTGGGTAGAACACCTGTAGCTAGGGTGTGCAGGACCGCGTACGACTTCGTGGGATTTTCGCTTTTTAAAAGTTTTGATCTCGCTGCAAATCTTCCTATTGTAGCGTCCTTGTCCAATGAAGGCATTTTAAACGGGATGAATTCGTCGTTGATACTGTCGAACACTACGAGCAAAACAGACGTCGAGAACACTTGCGACACCGTTGCTCCGGCGAGCAGCAGAGCAATGACTGCGTTAAACATTGTACAAGGGATTCGACGGACAAAAAAAAATATGTCTTCAGATCACCACCGGTCCGATAGAACTGGAGACGATTGACTGTAAAACGACAAACTGAGAACTACAGGATTCGGAAAAATCGAAATGTTTATTTGAACGATTAGTTTTCTAAAGAACGTTCGGTCGCAAAAATCGAAGGGTCATTGTCGTCAGGCCAAAGAATTATTTCGCGTGAACAGTTGACGAATATATATTTTTTTAATGTATCATACAATATCCATCTACGTATATGGTAAAACAAGCGCGTCTAATTGGTTTTGTTTTACATTTTTCGTAAACGTAGACCAAATTTTTTTTACTACCGTACCACAATCATTTAAACAAAAAATACGCTTTTATTGTACATATCGCAGATGGCGAATAATATTATAGAAAACGTGTAATTCACGCGAAAACACTTGTCGCGCTATTTATTTCGTGAGAACAATTAACATATTATCTATTTTTTAAAGCGTTGTTCGATATCCATATACGTATGTAAAACAAGCGCGTCTAATTAGTTTTGTTTTAAATTTTTTTTAAACGTACACCAAAATTTTGTACCGTAATTACCCTAATTATATAACAAACACTACGTTTATATTGTAAACATTTTCGATGGCGAATAATATTATAGGGGAAACGTATACTTTAGGCGAAAACACTTGTAGCGCTGACTATTCAGTGAAAACTTTATTAAATAAATAAAAATAAATAAAATAAAACAATTAGCATATTATCTATTTTTTAAAGCGGTGTATCAATATCCAACTACGTGTGTAAGACAAGTGAATCTAATTAGTTTTGTTTTAAATTTTTTCAAACGTGAAACAAATTTTGTACAGTAATTACCCTAATTATATAAAAAAAACTACGTTTATATTGTTCACACTGTCGATGGCAAATAATATTGTAGACGTTTCATTTACGCGCTATCTATTTCGTGAAAACAACTGTCATATACATTTTAATGTGGTGTATCATATAATATACATTTATTTTGCAAATATGACAAAAGAGTGTTTAATATATTATTAGTTTTTTTTTTTTTTTTACTTTTTTAAACGTAGAAAATATAATATCGAATCAATATACCTAAAATATTACAGAAAAAGTACTTCACGCCACGAATATTTTCGGATACTCGTGTCAAATACTCTTGGTGGGTTTGTAGGATTTTAAAGAAACGATAAATCAGTACTAAAATAAGACGATTTTTAACGAAGGAAGTTAATAATATAAAAAACAATATAATAGTCGTCATTTTCAACACACCCACACTCTGCTCAAAATCTAAAATTAATTAATGAGAAAAAATGTTAGAAAAATCTCCATATTATTTTCACAATTTTAAAATTTTCCTGCATCAAAATATTTCTCATATTATCGTTTACCTATGTTTAAATTTTCATAAAGTTTGGATCAAAATATGATGGGTTCCGAGTATTTCTTAACAAATTTTGGTAAGTAAAAAAAAAAAAAAAAATGAAGATTTGACTTTAAATTTAATAAAAATTAATCGCTTATATGTATTAATTATATGAATTATTATTAAATTATGACTGATATAATTCCAAATTTAGTTTATTTAAATGGCTGGAATATTCGGTCTTAAAATGTTGCTTTTAAGTTAATATTAATGTCTATGGTTGAAGCGAAACATAGTGAATTTAAGTATGCTGAGGGGCAGGGAAGTCCAATCTGTTAGTTTTTGTATTTTGAACTTTGATCCTAATCCCCACCATTAATTACGCTCCTGTCAAGGACTCCCTCACGTATTTACCTACTTAAGTTTTTCTTTTAACAAAATATTAAGTTAAAAATTATTATCGATTATCGATAATATATATGTTGATAACAAGTTTAAGAATTTAAGATATCATTTTTATCCCAAAAAATAAACTGTATTTTAGATTTTGAACGAAGTGAAGAAAATATGAAGCTAATGTTTTTACAATGATGTTTATTATCATTATTTTTTTTTTTCCGTAAACACTTATTCGTATGAAGATTATGGATTTTCCTCGATTTGGTACTTTAAAGAGATCATTTTTTGAATATCTTAACTCTTCAATTTATTGGAGTGGGGGACTACCCAAAATTTGACAAAAAGTCTTGGAAACCATTATTTTTTGATTCAAATTTTATGAAAACATTACTTTATTTAAACATAGATAAACAATAATATGATAAATATTTTGATGTATATTGAATGTATATGATGTATATGAATATTTTGAAAATGAAAAAAAAAGAAGTTGGACATTTTTCTCATTGTTTTTTAGATTCTGAATGAAGTGAAAAAGCCAGTGTTTTTACAATAAAGTTTATTTATTTTTTTCTCTTTTTTTTCTTTTATTTTTTTTTTCTGTGTACAACTTTTCGTATAGAAATACTTTTCCAAAAGTTTCGATCAATAACTTTTTGAAACCGGATTTGCCTCTTGATTGTACTTTAAAGATGTCATTTTTTGAATTTCTCAATTCTTCATTTTTTTTTTTGGAAAAAAATACCCAAAATTTGACA
>JAIPRM010003472.1:0-25997 GCA_025469315.1 Stegophylla sp. TES_Ste_2020
GTTTCAAAAAGTTATTGATCGAAACTTTTGGACAAGTATTTCTATACGAAAAAGTGTTAACAGAAAAAAAAAAATAATAAACATCATTGTAAAAACACTAGCTTCTTCACTTTGTTCAGAATCTAAAATGTAAGTTATTATAAATAATTTATTTTTTAGAGATAATCTGGAGTGGTTAGCCAGGGCTACAAATTGGGCAAAATTATCAGCTACTGCTTCTCTCGGTGTCATTCATAGAGGTCATGAAACTGATGCTCTTGAACTCATGCGCAGTTATTTGCCACCTAGAGAAAACAATTCATCAGGTAGTTCAGGATACAGTGAAGGAGGTGGTTTGTATGCTTTGGGTTTGATTCATGCCAACCATGGTGCAGCTATCAATGACTATCTCCTTGGCCAACTCAAGGATGCACATAATGAAGTATGTTTCAAATATAATAAAACATTTTAAAATACATTGTAATAAAAATATTTATAACTTTAGATTGTGAAACATGGAGGATGCTTAGGAATTGGTCTTTCAGCAATGGGAACCAGTCGTGAAGACATTTATGAACAGTTAAAGTTCAATATGTATCAAGATGACGCTGTGACTGGTGAAGCTGCCGGATTAGCTATGGGTTTGGTTATGTTGGGATCAAAAAATGGTGAAGCTCTTCAAGACATGGTGTCATATGCTCAAGTAACACAACATGAAAAAATTTTAAGAGGTTTAGCTGTAGGAATATCATTTGTCATGTATGGTCGATTAGAAGAAGCTGACCCATTAATTACTTCTTTGTTGCAAGACAAAGATCCAATATTACGCCGTTCTGCTATGTACACAATATCCATGGCATACTGTGGTACTGGAAGCAACACTGCTATAAGAAAGTTATTACATGTTGCAGTTTCCGATGTAAATGATGATGTTCGACGTGCGGCTGTTACCGGCTTAGGATTTTTACTATTTAGAACACCAGAACAGTGTCCTCAAGTTGTCAGTTTACTTGCAGAAAGTTATAATCCTCACGTTAGATATGGGGCAGCCATGGCTCTTGGCATTGCTTGTGCTGGAACAGGACTCAAAGAAGCTATTAATTTATTAGAACCAATGACAAATGACCCAGTAAATTATGTACGGCAAGGAGCATTAATTGCGTCTGCCATGATACTTATACAACAGACAGAAAGTATTTGTCCTAAAGTTAAAGAATTCCGTACGCTCTATGCTAAAGTAATAACTGATAAGCATGAAGATGTCATGGCAAAGTTTGGAGCTATTCTAGCCCAGGGTATCATTGATGGGGGTGGTCGAAATGTTTCAATATCTTTGGAATCAAGAACTGGGCATACAAATATGTTAGCAGTTGTAGGTCTATTGTTGTTCACTCAATACTGGTACTGGTTCCCCTTAGCCCATTGCTTAGCTCTAGCTTTTACTCCTACATGTATCATTGCACTTAACGCACAACTCAAAATGCCTCTTCTGGAGATAAAAAGTAATGCTAAACCTTCATTATATGCATACCCTGCACCGATGGAAGAAAAAAAACGTGAAGAAAGGGAAAAAGTCACTACTGCCGTATTGAGTATTGCTGCAAGAGCAAAACGCCGTGAGGGTAGCAGTGTAAAGTCTACTGAACCAGTAGCAGCAACTTCAAGTGAAAAAATGGAAGTTGATGAAAAAGAAGCATCAACCAGTAAGAAAAAGGACGAAAAGAAAGAAGAACAAAAACCTGAACCCAATTTTGAGCTTTTAAGTAATCCTGCTAGAATAATGAAACAACAGCTAAAACATTTACAATTGGTAGAAAACTCTGCATATCAACCCTTGAAAGATGTTTCCATCGGTGGTATTATTATGACTCGTTTTACTAAAAATGGTATTGAAGATGAACAGTTAGTTGAACCAGTTGCAGCTTTTGGACCTAAACCAGAAGATGACAAAGAACCTGAAGCACCTGAACCTTTTGAATATACTGATGATTAATAATATAAAAATTTCATCAAAAGCTTATAAAAGTTTGTTACACCTTAACTTACAATGCTAATTTTATTTAGACTTATTTAATTTATCCACCTTAAATAAATAAATTATAATTATAATATATCTATTCATGTGTTAAAGTCTAAATAATTTTTTTTTTCATTAATGAACATGTTTTATACCTTCAAAATTGTTTTTTTATATTAACTAAAAGTATTGAAGTCATCTATTCTAATGTAATTATTATAATGAAAAATATTGTACATATGAAATAGATTGTAGGTCAATGATGTTTATCAAATAATAATAAATGTGTGCATTTTATAACTATTTTTGACAAAACATTGTATACACCTAAATAGTAAATACCAATACTTTCTTTAAGTTTGAATATTTTACTTTAGTATATTTAACTTTGAAAATGATTTTTTTCTCTTAAATATAGGTGGGACCAACAATCCATTTTATATCCTTGGTGTGACCCCACAGAATAATTCATGTTACTAATAGTTAAATAAAGTAATAATTGTTTCAATAGTTTCAATAGTGTAACTTTTTGTTTAACACATTCACTGCAGATGACACCATTTGAAGTCATTTGGTTCGTTCCTAACATGCGAATGACGCCAATTGGCGTCATTTCTACATTATTTTTCAGTCGATTATATTTCAAGCAGCATGAGGCTCTTATCTTTTTGTTTATGTCAGCGTATAATACTGTATATACTAGTGAAAACCGTACCTCAAAATTTCTATGTTCATACCTACAATAACTCTTGAATGGGAAGTACTGTATTAATGTTATTTCAATGAAATCTAACGTTATTTTATCAATTTATCATGTGTAGTCGACCGTGATATACATTAGTTTTTCATTATTTATGCTATAAATAATATAACAAATATTTTATTTAGTGCGTATGTTATATTTTAAGTACTGTATTTTTTTGATTTTAATATGAATAATAAATCGAATGAATCGGGTCTATTGCGACCAAAAACGTATTTGTACAAGCCGAGTGAATGAGAGTAGAATTGAATATATTCTTTTTGAGTCTGAAAGTGACAAAAATTACGATTTTTCCGATTCTGGTAGTGAGTACATGTAGTACATGGCTGAAAATGTTAAAATATTATAATAAAATGTTTGTCAAGTCATATAAAGTATTATTTTGAATTTATAATTATAAGAGTGTAAAAAGTATTTAAATGATTATTGTTATTAAAATTTTTAACATGACGCCAAATGGCATCAAATAGCGTCTGACTAAAAAATTATTCTGTGACGCTGATGACGCCAATTAGCGTCCTGAAAAAGTCATTATTCTGGTCAGCACTTGTGTATATGTATATAAAATAGATCTGCAGCGAACGTGTTAATATTAAAGTTTAAGGTCCTATTAGTTATCATAACATAACAACAGAATTTTTATAAAATTCTCTTCAATGTAAAACAATTGTGTAAACCGTGACAAAGATTTTAATTTTATCCTTTTTAATAAAATTTTTTTAAATTGTGTTAGGAAAACACTAATGTGAATCATTTAATGTTATTATTATTAAAAAAATTTAATGTATAATATAATTACCACAAAAATGATGTAGACTTAAAATAAATTTTAAAAATATATTAAAACTTGAGTAATAATTATCTCTACTTCAAAATCATAAGAATATACCTAGAACAGATATTATTTATTATTATTTTTTTTTTTTTAAGATTCTGAGCAGAGCTAAGAAGCATATGTTTTTACAATTTTGTTTTTCTGAAAAAAATTTTGAAAGAAAATAAAGAAATATTTATCCAAAACTTTTGATCAATAACTCTATAATTTGAAATCGCACCCAGATGATGTTTTAAAAAGGAAATTTTTCAATACTTTTTCTAAAAATGAGTAATCTGTCAAAAAATTGAAGAAAAAAAATGGTAAAATTTACAATTACCAGAAATTTCATAAAATTAAAAATTGTTTTTTTATATAACTTCAAAATTAATTTAGCTAGAAACTTGAACTTTCACCAATTACTATAAATTGTCACGAGAAAACTTCATAAAAATGTCAAAAATTTGGTTAGTTTTACCTAAAATTATACACTTTAACTTACATAAAAGAAAACTGGTTCAACCTTTCTTTTTGAAACGTGGTATCTAGATGGAGAATTTCATTTCGAATATTTTGGTGCAATAAAATTTCTTACCGACGAATATTAAACATTTTAAAAGGGTTTGATTGAAAAAAATCTGAGAATATTACAGATATGATATATTTCTAGTTTAAATTTTATTCTGTCTAGTCATGCTGAACATTATCCGCATCCATCAAAGCTAAAGAGGGCTCATGATGATTCAAATCCATTCTGATTTAGAAGTGATAAAATGATCATTGTGTTGTAGAATCTACAGTATTCTTAATCTAATGTAATATTCTGTGTAACTCTAAATATACCAAATGATTTCTTTTAAATCTTCAACAATTATTTTATTAGTAAATTGTTGTTTTAAAATTGTCTATGTATAATTGGGAATAATTAAGACTACTTAGTTGAATTTATTTTTTCATACAACCTGAAATCTCTATTTACAACAATGGATGAAGAAATCTTAAACCAACAATATTAACAATAGATGATAAGTAAGATTAATAAGGATGTTATTAATGACTAATTAGTAATTGTATATTAAAAGGAAATTATTTCATGTTCATAACATGATGTTATTTGAAGATAACATAGTGTTATTGTGAATATTTTCTTATCTTTGCCCTACAATAAAAATATCATTAAGGAAATTTTAGATTCAACTGTAGTAATAAATCATAATATCAAAATAACCATAATTTCATATCATTTCATTCAAAATATTATAAATATTTACATAATATTAAAATAACAATTACTTATTATAAATAATATTAACAATTATTTTAAATTGTATAGTAAATGTATGTATTCTATTCTTAATTTGCTAATCCATTCAGATAAAGTTGTGAGCCATATATAAAATTTATATTTAAATTTTAATGATTAATTAATAAGCAAAATAGAGTACAGAAATACTAAATTACTAATAAGTAGAAGAGATTATTAAAATAGTAGACTATTTTGTTAAGTATTAAATTAATAAATAATATACTAATAGACATAAACACAAATAAAATAAATGGAAATATGGGATTTGGTATATAAAATTTTTCCTGCCAAGTCTTATATTTTGAAAATTAAAAAAAGCTTATACACAATACCTCCAATGTTTATTGTATTATTTTAATTCAATAGCTTTATGCCATTGAATATCCATACATTAAATACAATTTCAATACATAAGAAATGTATGGTAAAGTATAACATTAACAATATATTTCATCATTTTCAACATGATTAGCATAATACAGTTAACATAAAAACATTGCTTTTGACACAATAATAAAATTTAATTATAATTGTAAAATTCAATAGTCTTGAATTAATATAAAATAATATAATGTTATCTCATTGTGCAGTTCATTTTTAAAATCAAAAGTGCTTTTTTCAATATTTTATTTATTTATCATTTATAAAACAGTAAGAAGCATTTTAATGAAGTATATCGAAAATGTCTATGGCACAACAATATTACTATTATGGTCTTGATATGGTATGATTAATAAATAGGAAACATTAAGAATGCATAATTCATATTAAAGCAATTTTGACCTAACCAATGACAATAAACATATTAAGTCTAAATCACCATAGTTTTAAAAAGAATACCAAACTAACAGCCAATATGAGCTCTTAAGACTTCTGTTTCATTAATTTTGAAAGTTCAATGCCCATAGCAGCTGGACTTCTAGTAACGACCACACCAGCCTAAAAATTCATATTAGTATAATTGTAATAAATGGACAACTGTCAACTGAATAATAATAATTATCATTAACTTACTTTTTCTAATGCATCAATTTTATCTTGAGCACCACCTTTCCCACCAGATATGATAGCTCCAGCATGACCCATACGGCGGCCTGGTGGTGCTGTTAGTCCAGCAATGAATGATACAACTGGTTTAGCATTAGGACCCTGGAAAATAATAATAATAATAATAATAATTTCAATGATTCACATTAATTTGAATGAATTTTCTCACAGAATTATGTTCTTTCAAATAATCAGCTGCCATTTCTTCTTGTTGTCCACCAATCTCACCAATGAGAATGATACCATGAGTATTTGGATCTTTTAAAAATACTTCCAAGCAATCTATAAAATCAGTACCATTGAATGGATCACCACCAATACCCACACAAAGTGTTTGTCCAAGACCAACTTGAGATGTTTGGTGTACTGCTTCATAAGTCAGAGTTCCAGAACGTGATACTACACCAACAGATCCTTTCAAATGGATATGGCCAGGCATAATCCCAATTTTACACTAAAATGTATACACATATATAATGAAATAAATTAAACATGGTTATCAGTGATAAATAAAATATTATATATACTTGACTTGGAGCAATGATTCCAGGACAATTTGGTCCGAGCAATCTAGACTTATTCTGTCTAATCAACTTATGTTTAACCCGTACCATGTCTTGCTGAGGGATTCCTTCTGTAATACAAACAATTAAAGGCACTTCAGCATCTATGGCTTCTATAATGGCTTTTGCTGCTCCAGGTGGTGGTACATAAATAACTGTTGCATGAGCTCCAGTTTCTTCTCGTGCCTGTAAAAATTAATTTAATAAAAATTTAGAATTTTGTTATTTCATTGATTAGATACTAACAACTTACTTCTTTGACTGAATTGAAAATTGGTAAATTTAAATGGGTTTTTCCTCCTTTACCAGGGGACACACCACCTACCATACAAGTACCATATTCTATAGCCTGAGTTGAATGAAATGTCCCTTGTTTACCAGTCATTCCTTGACAAATGACTTTAGTGTCTTTGGTCAACATTAAATTTTTTCTAGTTTCAGCATAAATTTTTGGATCCACTGTATTAGATGATGATCGTATGCCCATTAAATTACATACTAGAAAATAGATTAAAACAAAAGTATAAATATTAAAGGTCACAGAGTATTAATTCTTTAAAATTGCCCATAGGAACTTAACAATTATATATATTTATATCTTGGTAATTTAAATGTAAATATGTAAATATTAGATTTTGAATTTTTTTAAATCACAAAATATTTTAGTTAAAAGATATTTAAATGTAATCAGTTGAGTAGAAATTAAATTTTTCATTAAAATGTAATATATCTAGGTAGGTATCATGTTGTATGGAATTATATTGTGTATCATTATTTTATAACAATATTGCACATACACACAATGTAAGCTGAGATTTTAATACTGTTTTAATTTTTCAATTACATATTAGTTACAGAATTAATTCAGTGAACAAAGCGAAGTATACCTATTACAAAATAAATCTGTGACTAATTTCAATACCACTTCCACCTATATTATTTATATGACTATGGAGGTCAAAGAAAATATCTAACTAAGAAGTCAATATTTCATAATTCATCGTCTCGTAAATGGATATCCGAGATATTCGAAAATTGAAAAACGCCACCCCCAAAGTCACCAGGGTCGCATGTCTTTGAACTGTGGAAAAGCATTCGAATTTTCGACCAGTAGGCGTGATTATAAGGTGGCTTACCTGCGATTCTGGAAAAAATCCTAGATGAAGCGGCCATTGTATGTGTTACGGTTATATTGTGGATGGCAGTAAATGAATTAAATACTGATGACGGTAGCCGGAAATTAGACTATTTTCGAGAAAAATTCGGCTACAGCACCAAGTCCAAATGTGATAAGAGATCATGAAGATTATAAAAAAAACTACAGGAGGAAAAGGTCGCGACAGCCCGCAGCTGGTCCTTATTCCTTATTACACGGTTGAAAATTGATCTGTGTAATATATTATCAGCGTAAACATATGTATGCAGTGTGAGCTGTACCTGCGGTGTCCAGTCGGAACGGGCACACTGATTCTATGGTATCACACGTCTGCAGACTACAGAGTGCTGCAGCACTCGTCGACGGCCGCGCGGCTGTTTAGGGGAACACCACTGACCACTATTCGACAACGAGTCCACTTCGTTGCTTCGCTCCACTCCATTTGGTCCTTCGTTGTGGTTTCAACGGAGTGAAGAGAAGGAGTTACTATTAAGGTTGTTGAATGGTAAAAAACGTTCTCTCTACTCGTCGCGCAATTCAGTATACGACGGAGACGACCAGGGTAGGACATTTACTACTATACTCTTGACCCGCGAAGTAATCGCTTTTTATTAATATTTTCGATTGAAACGTTATATTTTATTTACGTTTACACCGATAATATTAATAGCTATCATATTATATTGTGTCGATCGTCCCATCATATTATAAGTATGCCGTCTAGAGAAAAGAACGAATACTGTAGCTTGCGAACTACATCCCGAAATTTGTTGTGTCAAGACATCAACAGAGATGTGCCCGGACCAAGACATCTGTCGCCGAACACGGAATAGCTTTAACTTCACAGACTTAACCCACCGACCGTGTAATTAAGGAACTGTCATACGAATATATTTCCCGCCTCGTTAATGTAGTAAATTTGACTGATTAAAGAGAAACTAAATCCACATGATGTGCACCAAACGTCATGAATCCGAACAGCCAATCATATATCCTTTGCTTCAAGAAGATCCACTGCGAGAATTGTTTGAAGCTTGCAAGTCGGGGGATTTGAATAAAGTACGACGGCAAATAAATGCAGAGACAGTCAATGCTAGAGATACAACAGGAAGAAAAAGTACACCGTTACATTTCGCAGCGGGTAAATAAATTAATCTCGTTTTTATTCAGTAGGTACACTGTTTGTTAAAGCAATGTTCTGATATAGACATTTCAATTGTTTTGAATTTTACAGCTAAAAGAATTAGATACTTATAAATTACATACATTTTAACTCCACAATACCTGTTTAGGTTATAAAAAAAAAAAAAAAAATAGAGTACTAAGAATTTATATTTTATTAATTTTTTTGGGGAAAAACCATTAGATATTTTTTTATTTCTGTATAGGCACATTGATTTTTCTTTAAGTTAATTTTTTTTTTTTTGTTATCCTGTGTTGAAAAAAATATTTTATTGTTATTAGTAAGCAGGTAGTCTTGTTTACATAATTATTTTAAATTTGTTTTCTAGATGTGAATAATTTTTTTAAATAAGTAGGTACTAGGCTCTTTCTTCATACAAGTTAGTCTTGTTTCTATTGTTATGAATAAAAACAATGAAATATTCAGAACAGCTGATATGATGATTATTTTAGGGAGGAGGGGGGTCACCTACTTTAACTCTAGATATATTTTTAAATTTTAAAGACTGTAAATTATTAAAAACTCAATGTATATATTAGGGAATGATGTGAATTTTATTTTTTTATATATAACTGTTGAATTCACGATTATATATTAATAACTAAAATTAGAATACCTATGTAATTTATATTTGTTAGACAAAAAGTAGAAAGTAATGATATAATATCATGTGTAACTTATGTAATGTACCTAATAATGATAATTTTGTATGGGTTTAAATTAATGTAGGTTTTGGTCGTCGAGATATAGTTGAACTCTTACTAGCTGCTGGTGCATCTATCCAAGCTCATGATGATGGCGGACTACATCCTTTGCATAATGCCTGTTCATTTGGACATGATGATGTAGTTGGTCTATTATTAGAAGCCGGAGCAGATCCCAATACAAGAGATAATTGGAATTATACACCTCTTCATGAAGCTGCTATTAAAGGAAAAATAGAAATATGTATAGGTAATGTATAGAATTACAAGATTATTATTAAGAATACCAACAACTGAAAAAATTATTATACATTATGTGTTGTAGCATTGTTACAACATGGAGCTGATCCAACAATTAGAAATTCGGAAAATAAATCACCTGTTGACTTAGCCCATGTTAGTGGAGTTCCTGGTATTAGTGAAATCTTAACGGGAGAATGGCGTAAAGATGAAGTATGAATAAATTAAAAATATTGTTATTACACTTTTTTTAATTTCAAATTATTTATAGATTCTTGAATGTAGTCGATCTGGCGATGATGCTAAATTATCATCTTTATTGACTCCTCTTAATGTTAACTGCCATGCAAGTGATGGACGAAAATCTACACCATTACATTTAGCTGCTGGTTTCAATCGTATTCGATGTGTTCAGTTACTTCTTAGACATGGTGCGGATGTGCATGCAAAAGATAAAGGGTAAATAGTGTTAAGTAATTTAATTTTTTGATTCAATAGATAAACTAAAAATATATTTTATATTATAGAGGTCTAGTTCCATTACACAATGCTTGTTCATATGGACACATCGAAGTAACAGAAATGCTTATAAAGCATGGTGCTTGTGTAAATGCTATGGATTTGTGGCAATTTACTCCTTTGCATGAAGCTGCTTCTAAGTCACGTGTAGAAGTATGTTCACTGTTGCTCAGTAAAGGTGCTGATCCAACATTAATTAATTGTCATTCCAAATCAGCCATAGACTTAGCATCTACACGTGAACTACAAGAAAGATTGTCTTGTAAGGAATAACAATGAAATATTTGAAATTACATTTTATTTATGAATAAATAGTTGTACATAATTTATTACATTATATTACTGTTATTTTACTTAGATGAATTTAAAGGACATTGTTTATTGGAAGCCTGTCGTGTTGCTGATGTCTCAAAAGTAAAAAAAATTCTTAATTCAGATATTGCGAAATTTAAACACCCATTAACTGGAGACACAGCTTTTGTAAGTGATTAGTACAAATGTTAATATAATTCTTTATTAGTTATTTGTTTTTGAATTTTCAGCACATAGTTGCAGCTTCATTGGGTTCAAAACGTAAACAAGTTATAGAACTTTTATCTCGAAAGGGAGCTCAAATTAATGAACAAAATAAAGAACTATTGGTCCCTTTACACATAGCTGCAGATTATGGTCATTTTGATGTAATGGAAACATTTATTAGACTTGGTGCAAAAGTAAATGCTACTGATGGACTGGGTCAAACTGGTAAATGTTAATTTTAATTTTCTTTTTTCCGTTCTTTATATAAAATTTTTATTTTTAGCCCTACATCGATGTGCAAGAAATGATAGTTTACAAGGTTGTAAAATTCTTTTATCATATAATATTGATACAAGCATTACATCAATGCAAGGATTCAAAGCTATTGATATGGCTACAGATAACATTAAAAAAATATTACAAGGTATGTAATAGATGTAATAGTATACTAAATTACTAGAATCCAGATTTTTTTTAAGTTTTTTTTTTTTTTTGAGAAAATGCAGTTTGATTAATGCAAGATTTAGGTATAATAAAGGTTTGTTTAGCAAAGAATGCACAGAAAAAAGTTAATAGTGCATAAAAATGCATAATTTAAAGTTAATATTGTATTTGAACCATTTTCATATTTTGTAGAAAATATTTACTTTGTAAAAAAGCACTTTTTATGGGTGGGATTCTCTTGACGAGTGTATTTAATTTTTAAGAAACGATAAATCATTTCTTCAATAAAACGATTCTGAACGAGGGAAGTTAATAATATAAAAAATAAATGAGAAAAAAAATATTAGAAAAATGTCCAAAAATTTTTTTTACATTTTCAAAATTTTCTTGTGCCAAAATCTTTCTTATATGATTTTCTATCTATGTTTAAATTTTCATATAGTTCGGATCAAAAAATGATGGTTTCCTAGTCATTTTTGTGAAATTTTGGGTAGTTTTTTCCAAAAAAAAAAATTGAAGAATTAAGAAATTCAATAAATTACTTCTCTAAAGTACAATCTAGAGGCGAATCCGGTTTCAAAAAGTTACTGATCAAAACTTTTGGACAAATATTTCCATATGAAAAGTTGTACACAGATAAAAAATAA
This sequence comes from Stegophylla sp. TES_Ste_2020, assembly GCA_025469315.1. Classification (NCBI taxonomy): domain Eukaryota; kingdom Metazoa; phylum Arthropoda; class Insecta; order Hemiptera; family Aphididae; genus Stegophylla; species Stegophylla sp. TES_Ste_2020. The sequence goes on from JAIPRM010003472.1 coordinate 11,902, forward strand.
AAATAAACATCATTGTAAAAAGTAAAAACACTAGCTTCTTCACTTCGTTCAGAATCTAAAAAATTCAGTTAAATCATATTTTTATGTATTTATTAAAATAATATAGTACATATTGGGTCCATATTTCAAGTATTTTTTAAACTTTTTATTTGCATAGAAATCTGGACTTTGATTATAAGTCTATAAATATTACTTGTGTATTCTATTATAATTATGTTTTTAAATTATTTGTTATAGAGCCTCCTGTGATTTTAGACTTAGAATCTCAACTTTTAGAAGCTTCTAAATCTGGAGATTTAGAAAAAGTACAAAAATTATTAACTGCCTATCCCAATATTGTCAACTGTAGAGATTTAGATGGACGGTAAAATTTTAATTCTATTGAGATTGATTAATTATGTTGTAAATCATTTTATTTGTTATGTATTATTTGCATTATTTAATAGGCATTCTACACCTCTTCATTTTGCTGCCGGATACAATCGTGTAGCAGTTAGTCAATACCTTCTTTCTCATGGTGCTGATGTTCATGCAAAAGATAAAGGGTTTGTAGAATTTTGTAAAGAATAAAATTTTCTACAAAATAGTACTATTTTCAATGATAAAAAATTTAATTCCATTCAATTCTAATTTTTATAAAAATGTTAAAACAATCATATTTTTTAAAATTAAATTTAGAAGTTTAAAACACTATCAGGTATCCATGTTTGAGTAAAAACATTGTTTTTCCCATGTTAATTAAATGTGATACATATTAGGTTTCCGCAGTTCATAGGTTTGATCTAGGAAGCCGAAAATTTGGGAAATTTATAATTGGGTCCAATTCTTAAACACTATTGATAAAAAAAAAATAAAAATTAAAAAAAACTTCTTACTTTATATTTTTGTTTTAATTTTTTGTTTTGTGTTTTTTAATCTACTCATATTTTACAGAGGGCTTGTACCTTTGCACAATGCTTGTTCGTATGGCCATTTTGAAGTTACCGATATGTTAATTAAACATGGTGCTAATGTTAATGTTTCTGACTTGTGGAAATTCACTCCACTTCATGAAGCAGCAGCCAAAGGCAAATATGAAATTGTGCGATTATTGCTACAGGTATTTTACTCAGTTTGAATAAATATATTTGAAGATTATTTATTTACTCATTAATATGTTAGCATGGTGCCGATGACACAAAAAAAAATCGTGATGGGCACACACCTTTAGGACTAGTCAGAGATTCTGATAATGAAGTTGCTGATTTATTAAGAGGTAATGCGGCTCTGTTAGATGCCGCTAAAAAAGGTATATTAGCACGTGTTCAAAGACTTGTTACTTCAGAAAATATAAACTGCCGAGATACTCAAGGAAGAAATTCTACTCCATTGCATTTAGCTGGTGAGGCTAAAAAACTTTCATTTTAACTTGGGAAAATTAAAATATTTTTCATTAACAATTTAGCTGGTTATAATAACTTGGAAGTTGCTGAATTCCTCTTAGAACAAGGAGCTGACGTTAATGCTCAAGATAAAGGTGGCTTAATACCTTTGCATAATGCTTCTTCATATGGACACTTAGATCTTGCTGCTCTCCTAATCAAACATAATACTACTGTGAATGCTACAGATAATTGGGGCTTTACCCCATTACACGAAGCAGCTCAAAAAGGGCGAACACAACTTAGTGCACTTCTTGTAAGTTTTATTTGTATATATTAATGTTAATAAATAGGGTCCGGATTTTTAGGTCAAAAAAAGTTAAAATATGATGCTAATATGATCAAAAAAAAAAATGCTGTTATGATTCCTATATATTCTCTATAAACTACAAAAAAATCTCAAAATATTCTTTAATATGAAAAAAAAAATCCAATATTCATACAATAATAGTAATAATAAAATTCAAATATAATTATATTAATTTTATTGATGTAGCATAAGTATGGAAAAATTATTAATAATTCAAATTATTTTTTTGAATAAAATGTTCACACAAAATTACAATTTATAAAAAAATTATGAGTGTTAATTGATTAATTTATTTTTGATATTATTATTTAATTCAATTTAATAATAATAATAATTAGATTGTTTTACAATAAATATACTAAATATTCTCTATCCTCCAATACATAATGAAATATGCGAAAAAAAATTTTCTTGTGAACTCTTTAGAGACTAAATTGTCCACATTTCTCATTTCTATAAAACTATTCGCGGAATAATTATATGCAGAAACCCAAAAATACGGACTCTATTAATAAATATTCATATGTTAAGCAAGTATTAATTTATTATTTTATCATTAATACCTTCTTTGATTTTAGTTAGCTCATGGTGCTGACCCTTTTTTGAGAAACCAAGAAGGACAAACTCCTCTTGAATTAGCTACAGCTGAAGATGTTAGATCATTATTAACGGATGCAATGGCTTCACATCCTAGTGCAAGCGCAGCACTTAACAACACATCAGTTTATGTTGCAACACCACCTCCATTATCTCCTGAAGAAACAGCTACAGTTGTCATGCCATCTGGAGCTTCTGTTGCGTTACCTAGTCCTGGTGGATCTGGTAGATCTTTCATGTTGGGTTCTCAGGCTGATGGATCAGTTAATGGATATGAAAGTGCTCATCCTCATCCTAACTGCATAACATTATCAACTGTTCAAGGATTTCTTGCGAGGTAATATCTTAATGAAGTTAATATTAATACATCGATGGTGGAAAGGCAAAAGGACGTAAACAACAAAATAGTCATAAACAACACTTGTTATTTTTTGTACAGAGGACAAAATTCTGCATCCGTACATCTAGCGCTGGTATCTCTATGATAATTTAAAACAGTTGTTTATTATCACTTTGAAATTTTGTTATTAATGACATTAATTAGCAGATAAAACAAAAATAGTAACCATAAATGCCATTTGGTGTCATTAACAACTTGTCCAAATTTTTGATAAACATAAACATAAATATGTCGCAATAAATAAACATAAATATGTTGTTTAGTACAGATTTGGCGTTTACTACAGACAAAATTTTACCAGTGTTAAATGCCTCTGAATACAGGTATATAATTATATAAACGCCAACTTCAAATAATTATGATAATAATTTTATATTAATAAATGTATTGATTATATTACAATTTTTATATTTTGGTGAATTCTATTTTTATAAAAAATGTTGTTTTAAACATATTTGTTTCCTATAATTTTTCGCATAAATTGGATATTAATTACGGACAATTTAAAATGTAAAAAAAAATGAAGATTTCCTTTTTTGTTCTTCCTGAACAATTAAAAAATTTTAGAAAATTTGGTTTACGATTATTTGCCTTTTCACCATCAACATAGGTAAGATTTATATGTATATATATATGTTAGTGGACCCAGTGAACTTCTCATCTCAATTTAAGGGTTCCCCAATCACAGTTCTCTAGCGTCTTGATTTTAAATAATAAAATTCAATCTATCAACGTCCTTTTTCTTCACTATCTTATTCTTTGTTAATTCATTTATACAAAAATACTAAAATCTCAATTGGAAAATGGGTGGGTGAAAAATAATTTACAACCTACTCTTATACCTATCAAACATATAAACAAGATTTCATTAAAATATTCGAGCCATTTTGAAGGAGTTCGAACACTAACACCGTGACATGACATTTTTATATAGATTATTTTTATAATCTTAAATCATTGTTTCCATGATTATCCTAATTTTGCCCATCATAATAATTTAATAAATTTTTATCAAACTTTTTGCAAACATTATCTATAGCAACTAAATAATACTGATAGAAATATAAACTATATTAGACTGATTTGGTCATTAAGTTTTCTTAACCCTAGGTAGCTAACCATTCGTCAATTTGACAAAAACTGATTATTTTACATAGATTATTTTTAGCATGTTTAGTGAATCCTTTTCTATCTCACATATTTTGTTAAGAATCATTAATGATGAAATAAAATCCAATATTGCACTCAGTCAGGAATAAAAAACACAAAGCAATTACAAAAAGGACCAATAGGAGAAGCACTATGTATAGATAAATGAAAAGTTTGTAGGTCCTGTGACTATGAAAAAAGGTGTTTGACCAAAAACCAATGTTCTACTTACTAGAGACATATTATATGCGGTAAAAACTAATTAATAAAATGCTCAAATTTTAGTAAAGTTTAAATATTTATGTACTTCTTGTTACAGTAAAAACAACCATTCATTCAAACTTTTGTTTTATGATTTCTTTAAATTAAATATTATAAGAAATATTGTAGTTTTTGTATAATAAGTAAAATAAAGAATAAAAAAAAATCACAGTAATTTTGATACATTTGTGAACACTTTATGCTACATTCGTCAATTCGATGAATTGTTATCAATAAAGGTGTAAAAATTAGGTTAGTGATCTAAGTTTAAATTTTCTAATTTTCTGATTAACTTTCTTATATTAGGTATTTTTATTTTTAAGAAGTTCTGAAAAGTACTTATCAATACAATATCAAAAAGTGTGTGTATTACATTTCAAAAATTTCAATTTCATTAATGTCCACTGCATAAAGAGCTGCGTGATCCTTGCGTGTAAGCTTATGTATTTACAATGGTGTTTATTTTTATTTTTATTTTTTTTCGTTCTGTATACACTTTTATGTATAAAAATACAAATACAAAAGCCTCGACCAGCCACTTTGAATCAAAATTCGGCTCTAGATGGTACTGTAAATTTAGTACTTTTTGAAATTCTTATTATTTCAAAGGATTTACACTTCTTGCTTTGATTGGTGCCTTTCTCTACCCTCTACCTCCTTCCCTACCCTATCCTCAACCCCTACCCTACTCTACTCTACCATGGTAACATAGTAATTATTGTTACGTGGTTCTCTATACAATTCATCTTCTAATATTCCAACATTATTGGATTTTTAGTAAGCATATCTTTATAAATTATAGTCTATATATTATTCTAATGTATAAGCTATATTATTGTAAAGTTTCATTAAAATAATTCATTCAGTAGTTTTTGCATGAAAGTGTAACAAACAACCATACATACATACATACATACATACTCGCAAATTTTGAAGTTTATAATATTAGTAGGATATATATGGATATTAAATCAAACCTAACCGGAACTGAACTCTGATATTTATTTCCAACCTGAACTAAAACGAATTTAGAAAAATAATCAGTCATACCTGAACCAAAACTCACAATTTTTTTTTTTTTTCATTTAATAAAGTTGTAAATCGTTCATAATTAAATCAATTGACAACGAGTGGAATAATGTTATTTTATTTTAAAATCATAAACATTAATCTCTATGTAATTAAAATGTAACCAAATTGCATAAATTTAATGCAAATATGCAAATATGTTTTTATGAACAAAACAACCTCATTAGTTTAATATTATTATGGATTTACCCAAAAAAAATGTTTCATGCTATAGTTCATTATGGATAGGGAATTACGTCAATCATCCACTAGTAATACTTTGAAAAAAATTTTCAAAATCTGGTTCTAGAACCTAAAAACCCTTAAAAAATGAGAACCGGAACCTTATAAAAAAATTGAGAATCAGAGCCTGAACCGAAACTGTAAAAACTGAAAGGTACTAGTTCCTGAATACCTTATTTGGTTATTAATATGGATATTATTTGTTTTCTGATATTGCGATATGATATCAATATAAATAAAACAATATTGATACTTGAAAATATATTGTTGAGCATCACTAATATATATATATGTATGTATGTATGTATGTATGTATGTATGTATATGTTTTGACATCTAATATGTACTAATATAATATTTTGATTATTTAGTCTTGGTTTGGAACATCTAAATGAGATATTTGAAAGAGAACAAATAACTTTGGACATATTGGCAGAGATGGAGCATGAAGACTTAAAACAAATTGGAATTACAGCTTATGGTTATCGACATAAACTCATTAAAGGAATGGAGAAATTAGTATCGAAACATGGTAATTTTGTTTATAACTCCATTATTTTCAGTGATATAACTATATTTAAAATGATCTAAGTAATATAAAATTGATTTTAATAAAAACCGTAAGTGATAAAAATTTAGATTTGATATATTTTACTGTTTTTATCATGTAACTGTTTCCTATATTTTTTAATAAATTTGAATAATAATTCTACTAAAGCACCAAATAGAAAAAATGTTTGATTCAATGAGACTTTTAGACTAGTTTTGCTTTCTAAAATCACTGTAATAAATCATAAAAGCACATTATTGTAAAATCAAAAAAAATTTCGTTTATCATAAAATTTATGTATGAGTATATTTATATATTGGGTATATGGAAGTCTTTTCTGCTCTGTCAAACGTCTTCCCATGCCATTTATTCGCTATTCCTGATTAATGCAGTCTATCATATTCATTTACATATTTTTTTTAAATTCTGATACTGTTTGTATTACCTGAATTAGTTGGGAAAACTACATTTAAAGTTATAGCTATTTAAATGTTGCATGTATTTTATCATTTTATATTAGATTTTGGACTATACGTAAAAAATTATATTAATGTACTGAATAATTATTAGAGTCCTATTACTTATTCATCTCACGCATTATAGACAGATTGTTTTCTTAGTAAATTTTTTTATGCATTTTTGTCCTTAATTTCTTTCTATAGTTTTATTATTTGTTACTAACTTATTGTTTTAGGTGGTGTTTGTTCTGGTTTATCAGGTGGAATGCCATGTACACTTTTAATTGATTTATTACCTGAAGATAAGGAATTTATTACTGTTGAGCAAGAATTGCAGAGCACTATACGAGAACATCGTGACAACGGACAGTCTGGTGGAATTTTTAATAGATATAATATTGTTAGAGTAAGTTTATAGATATTTATAATTTTCAGTTAAATAAAATATATAGAAATATATTTTTTATAAAAAGGTAATATTTTAATGTTATTCAATTTTTAAATTTGAAATATATTTACAATTGTACTTTAGATACAAAAAATACAAAACCGTAAGTTATGGGACCGTTACATACACCGTAAAAGAGAAGTTTCATTAGAAAACGGTAATCAGGCTAATGAAAGAATGCTCTTTCACGGATCACCTTTCATTAATGCAATTGTACAAAAAGGATTTGATGAAAGACATGCGTATATTGGTGGCATGTTTGGAGCTGGTAAACATATGTTTTGTGATGCTTTCTGAAATGTTTATTTAATTATCAATTATTCTCAGGTATATATTTTGCTGAAAATTCGTCTAAAAGCAATCAATATGTATATGGCATAGGTGGAGGAACCGGTTGTCCAGCACATAAAGATCGATCTTGTTATCAATGTTTAAGGTCAGTACAAATATGTATCTATTAAGAATGTTTATTTTTTGTTCGGTGCTGTGTGTTAATATTTTAGCATAAGAACTAAAAAATATTTTCCCAAAATTTTAGCTTCCTAGATCAAACCCGTAAACTGCGCAAACCCAGTTTGTTTTCAATTTAATTACCATGGGGAAAACAATATTTTTACTCAAACATGGATTATTGGCAGATTTTATTTTAATTTCAAACAAAAGTACTTTGTAGAGAATTAAATTTCCTACAAAAAACGTCTTTGCTACTAAATCTGTGAATTCATTATTTTCAAAGATATACTCGTTTAAAAATCTAAATTAAATGAACTCTTTAAAAGTATTTAGTTCATGGATTTAGTACCAAGGACCTTTTTTGTAGGAAATTTAATTCTCTACAAAATGCTTTAATCAAAAATTTAAAAAAAAAAATTCTGCCCATTATTCATGTTTGAGTAAAAACATCATTTTTCCCCATGTTAATTAAAGGGAAACTAACTGGGTTGAACCTTCATAGGTTAGATTTAGGAAGCTAAAATTTTGGGATAATCTTTTTTAAAATCCGATTCTTAAATATTAGTCAACAATATTGAAAAAAAAAAAAAATAATAAATATCATAGTATTTATATATTGCATCCACTTATTTTAATCACTCTTTTAGTATCCATTTCATGAACGTTAGTCACATCATGTAAAATGTTTTTAAGCTCTTGCAATGGATACAGATTTTATCAGTTTCGAATGATTCTAAATTGAAATTGTTATTATACATTTTTTGTATAACTAAAATGAAATTTAAATTGGATAATCAAACCTAATATATCAGGGGAGCAAAGTTATTCTAGTTCTATGTGTAAAGGCTATTGTGTTAAATGTAATATAGTTTCTGTCATAATTATTCTTTTTTAAACTTAAATTGTAATAGTTAATAGTTAAATATCTTTAATATCATAAATAAATAAATAATAATTAAGATTTGCTGTTGTTCAATTCACCAATCTAAATATTATCAATTGACACAAATCAAATCAAATTTGACTAGTCAATTGACCATTATTTATTTATTTTTTACAATTTATTGAAATATATTAAGTGTATTTAGCTCAAGTTTCCGTAAAATAGTAAAAACTAAGTACACATAAGACTTGGAATATAATCATTTTACAAAAATTAATTTTTAATTTATAGATTTTTACTGGTCAGTTGATTAATCAAATATAATTAATTAACCTAGAAGATTTTGACTGGTCAAAAACCCAACCTTGATAATATTAATCATGAATCATGATTATTAATTTAATAATAATATAGATATATATTATTATTAAATCATAGATTGTCCAGAATTGTTAAATTCTATTTTTGTGATATTTTTCACGATATATCAATATTTCATTATATTGATACTTTGATACACCGATTTATCGATATTTTGATATAGGAATTTCAACTAAAAAATTTTATTTTCTGAGTTTTTCAAGAACTTATAATGAAAAAATAAATGGATACCATTAATATCAATGATGGGCACTTTAAAGAAATAATTTGACCCATAATAACAATATTGCTATTTTTGGTTTTCCCATTATTTTTCTAGAAAACACAATAAAAATTGTGTTAGAAACTAAAATATTTTTGTTTTAATGCATCATGGAAAAGAAAAAACACGCTTGATGAAATCGAAAAATATATCTTGATATTTTCATTGGATATTGATATCGAAAATATCGATATGTAGTTGGTAATATTATATCGATATTGAAATATCAATATAAAAGACCCCTAATATATAATATATACATATACATTTTATCTAATACAATTTTCTATAAAAACCTTTTGTTCTGCAGACATTTATTAATGTGTCGAGTAACTCTTGGAAAGTCATTTGTCCAATATAATGCAATAAAAATAGCACATGCTCCACCTGGTCACCACTCTGTAATGGGAACACCAAGTGTTGGTGGATTAAATTTTTCTGAATATGTTGTGTATCGAGGCGAACAGGTATATAAACATGTTACACATTAAAAAAATTTATATTTAAATAAACTAAATACTAATATTTAATGTTCTTTTGATTTTTAGGCATATCCTGAATACTTAATTGCTTACCAGATTGTGAACCCAAATGAAACTGTGGAAAGTGGTTAAGCTCTCTACTCTGAGCAAGTTTTTCTCTCAATTACGTTCCTCTTTTTCAATTATTTAAAAATCCTAGTGTGATGTTTTTATCAATCATTGTTTTTTTTTTATCTTTTATTATTATTAATTAATGTTTATTGTATAGATGGATTTAACATTAAATTATGAATTTAAAAAATTAACTGTTAAGTATATTGTTATTATTAAAATTCAAATATTATTCTTATAATTAATTATGTGAAGACACTGCCTGTATGTAAGGTTATACCTGGAGCAGTCTAAAGCCTTATAAGAACAGGGTGCAATAACATTTCAAAAATTTGAGTTTAAGTCTGAATTATTTATTAAATAGCATTGAAAATCTCACAGTCACTTTGCTAGTGTTAATGTAATCAGCTTATAATAAATTAAAATTTGGTTACTTTAGTCTATTAAGAATAATGTAATTTAATGAACTAATAATTCATAGTATAGTAATCTTAAACGGTAGGTTAAATTCCTAATCATTTAAAAATATATTTTAAACTTTCTTAAAAATTTCTCTATTAAGATTTTAGTTTATTTAAGTTCCACACCAATTATTACTGTGTATTAACAATTCATTTTTAAAAGACATTTTTTGGCCTTATTTATTTTTGAGAACTTTATCTTAATTTTTATGTAATAAAAGTATATATTTTTTTTTTCTGACGTTGCAAAATAATTCATAATATTAAATATTGATAAATGATAATCAGTGCTCAAGTTTTAAATACAAACAAATCATAGACCTAAACAATTTTAAATACAGTTATATTTTTTATTTTTATTGAAATTCAAATATTTCCACATATTTTATTAAACTATTCAACTCTCATATCATATCATTATTATATATTAAATAATAATAAAAATCAAATTATATATTTTTAAATTAAAATACATTTTTGGGGGTTTATAACAATAGCTAAAATTACTTTTGAACTTATTACACTAGTTTTTAGTGTTAAATTTTGGTATTTTAATTTTAATTTGTAATATTAATTAATACGGTTTTAAGACTGCTCGCCAGGTTGGACAGAAAATGAATTTAATCAAATTTCTGTTAAACAATATTCTCATCTGAAGTGTTATGTGATTTTTAGATTTAAATTATTAATAAACTAAAAGTTTATAATTATAGTTTAATATATGTTATTCCTTACTATTATCAAATAGATAATAAATAAATTAATTTTTTTTGTCTTCATGATTAAAATTTGACTTGTATTTGTTTTAAGTTCTTAAAACCAATTTTTTCATAAATCAATGAGTTTATATTTTTAATCATAGTTTTAAAGTTACCAACAATATGTGACATTTTTATTAAGACATTTGTATAGGCGTATTGTATTATAGTATTGACAGTCAATATATACGTGCATGCAGGCATATGCTGAAGAAGATTGACTCAGTAGGTGAAGTGTCTGATCGTCGCCACCAACTGCAAATCATTTTGAATTGACTATACTCAATGCTAAATAAATTATTAGTTTTTTTTCATATACTTTAATAATCCAATACCTACAATGATTTGTATTATTATTATTATTATTTTTGAGACATTTCTTAAAAAAGTGCATGGATCAGTACATTTAGCATTTATTTCTGGTAGAACAGTTGCCATGATTTCCAGGGATGTAGTAATTTTCGGCCAAGGGAGTTGTAGAACAAAAAGGGTAAATAGTCCACTAGTAGGTGGAAAAAATATAGTTTGGTTCTGAATCTATATTGTGTATTTTGGTACTTTTTAGAAAAATAAGTCACAAAAATGTTGTGAAGAGAAGAAGAATCTGTGAATTGAAAATGTTTGAATACCCTTGTAGTAAAGAATTTGTTTTGTATGGTAAAATGTTAATATATATATGTATAAAACATATATATATATATATATATATATAATCTAAATATGGAATTTTATTTATTTTATTGAAAATATTTTTTTTTTTTTGTAAGTTTTTCTAATACAATTTTTAATTTCTAATCCAGTAAACCTTTTTTTCACCAAATAATTTTTCATGTATTTTACTACTTATGATAAAATTTCTTTTTGGCTCAATGAATTATGTTTTATAAATGTTTAAAGTCAGAAGGATTGGAAATAAGATTGGAGTAAGCTCTGAGAAGATCAAATAGAGGAATTTATATACCTATGAAGTGCAATCAGCATTTATTTATGAAAAGAAATATAGAGTAAAATAATAAAACATTTGTCTAGTCAAAATAGTTATTAATAGTAAGAAAACCCTACTTATTTCAAAGAATGTCTGCTTAGAAATTAGAAAAAATCTGTTAAAGACATATGTATGGAGTATAGCCCGTGGTGATTCCTGTCATTATTCTTCAATTTCAATACTTAACGCTGTATAAATATTTGAAAACACTTCTTTTGGTCCATATTGGTGATATGTAGAGCCTAAGCATGTTATGCATAAGCATGTTTTACTCTATCAGCCTAAAAGTTGCTAGATAAGATACAAATTTGATATTATTATTTATTCCTATACAAATCCAAATACAAAATTGTATTTTGCATATAATAGCATATTTTTTGGTTTTTTATTTATCATTGCTTACTGCATATTAGAGTCATACTCACATATTATGTAACTGTAAAAATAAATTACTTTTAAAAGTTCTTTTACGTTATTCTTCATAATTCCATTTGCTTAACGAGCTCTAAGTAAACGGCTATTTGCCTAGCTCAGTTATGAAAATGGACAACACTGAACGATATCATTTGAACTTGTCCTTTCACTAGAAAAACGGACGTTTGCTTGATTTAGCTATTTGTCAATTATATATAATACATAATATATATGTTATAATATATTATATGTGAGCAAGGTCGGGTTAAATTTTCAGCTAATAGCATTAAGAATTAAAATGATTGGATAAAACTTTACAAAACAAAAGGTAATTTCAATATTCTATAATCATCCAAAAAATGGTCAATTTTTTTTTAAAACATCTATTGTTGATTATGGGTGAAAATGTCAATTTTCTAGTCCTATTAATTTCGAAGTTATGACAAAATTACTAAAATCTATTTTATGAAAATCTCATTTACAACATATATTTTGACATGTTTATTTAATTTTTTCTGTAAGTTTTCCTTGTTTTTAGAAAAAGTATTAAGAATTTTTAATAAAAACCTCTCTAAAGTACCATCTAATTAGGTGATATTTTGTTCTAAGAAGTAACTGTATGAATTATTTTAACAAGTATTTTTTTTAACAAAGTGTTTCCATGAAAATAAAAATAAAAAATAAACATTATTCCTTATTCCACTCAGAATCTAAAATTTTATTAAATTCAAATTCACAAAAGGCAATAAATTTTTAAAATTCAATAAATGTACCTATCCTGAAAGTAAATATAGGTTAGGTTTATAAACTTTTATTGTACAATTTTTATTCATTTGATACACATATTTAATTGTTTATTAAAGTATTAAACATGTCACAAATAAATAAATAATTCAATCTAGTAGTTATTTATTAAATTATTAATGACACATTGCTGCCATATCTAATTCTAATTCTGTTGTAAAACCGTATTTTAGAAATTATAGTTTGTTCAGGCTAAATTATTCATAGCTATGTCCTATATCCCAAACATGATATAGAGAAGGTATTTTCTGCATCACGGTTAGGTATACAGTATAATATACAGTGTGGGGAAAAAGCATGGTAATCTATATTCTATATAATAATATTCCTAGTGATATAAAAATATGGTATTTTATTAATTTTAGATTCTGAGCGAAGCGAAGAAGCTTATGAATTTACAATGACATTTATTTTTTTTTTTTTTTAGTTTTGTAAATAATTTTGCATGTAGAAATATTAATCCAAGATCCTCGATCAGCCACTTTTTGATATAAGCATCGGCTCTAGATAGTACTTTATACGGTATCCGGAAAACATAAAATAACTCCGTATATAGGTACTTATAATATGATAAATATAGTATGTATATTTTTTTATAAGCTTATTATCAGCATAATTTTATATGTTTCCACGTCGCACAGCAAGTCATTATCAAGTCGAAATGTCTCCACGTTGCACAAGCTTTGCAAAATATTTAGTTTACCGGGTAAGATTTACCATCGCATTCAAATTTGACGTCTTTAACCAGTAGTCCACAAGAACAGCGTTGATTGTTGAAATAGTAGGTTTATAATATAACATATACATAAGATGGCAAAAAAATGTTACCTACCAACCTATTAGCATTGATTAAATATACTTGAAAAAGTGTTCATAAAAAAAAATAGAAGATAAGGAAAAAAAAAATATATTTATATTATGTTATATTATACTTCATAGTTCAATAAAACATTTTTAATGTAGTATTTCAAATTAATCTTATTACTATTACAAAAGAAAAAAAAGATGAAATTTCTTTTATAAATAATAAAAACAAAAAGCCAGACATACTTCGCACGACGGGTGGTATTCTCATGACGGGCGTATTAAATTTTAAAGAAACGATAAATCATTTCTTCAGTAAAACGATTCTGAACGAAGGAAGTTAATAATATATGAAAAAAAAAAATGTTCGAAAAATGTTCAAAAATTTTTTTC
>JAIPRM010003473.1:0-25989 GCA_025469315.1 Stegophylla sp. TES_Ste_2020
GAGAAATTCAAAAAATGACCTCTCTAAAGTACAATCTAGAGGTAAATCCGGTTTCAAAAAGTTATTGATCGAAACTTTTGGACAAGTATTTCTATACGAAAAGTTGTACACAGAAAAAAAAAATAAATAAACATCATTGTAAAAACACTAGCTTCTTCACTTCATTTGGAATCGAAAATTTTATTACATAAAAAATGAGAAATTTCCGAAATTTTCAAAATACCGTACTTAACTCAAAATTGATCAAATCTTTTTGAAATTTTTATGAGACATTCTCGTGACTACTTTTAGTGGTTGGTGAAAATTTCAAGTCTCTAGCAGCATTATTTTAGAAGTCGTGTCAAAAAGCAATTTTCAATTTTATGGAAATTGCTGTTATTGCATATTTTGCCGTTTTTCGTCAATTTTTCGGCAATTTTTCCCCGTTTTTCGAAAAAGTATTGAGACATTGGAAAAAACGACCTTTCTAAAGTACCATCTGAGTACGATTTCAGATCTATAATGTTACTGATCGAAACGTTTGGACGAGTATTTCTATGCGAAAAAGTGTTAAAAAAAATAAAAAATAAACATCATTGTAAAAACATGAGCTTCTTCACTTAGTTCAGAATAAAAAAGTGCCACGTTATTATACGTATTATGAACGTTTGCAGCAGCAGTAGTAACGAAGATATGCGCGGCATTCGACTGGCAAAACGCGTGACATTAATACCGTAAACGCGGTTTTCGCGCAAAGACCTTGGAAACGCAACGCTTCTCGATCATATAATATAATACCTATTAGAGAGGTATCTGTATTGTAAACCTGCAGCAATGCTCGCGAATATGTTTTGTCTTATTGGGTTTTGCGGAAGAAGAAAATGATAATAATAATATATATGACCTACACGCGCGCGTTAAAACAAAGCCGCGACAAAAATGTCGTGCATAACATATTTTTATTATTATTATATTGTTGTAAGTCGTTTTTCGCAACAGGTGTTTCGGCGCGCGCGATCACTGCAGCTAAGGACATATCATAATAATAATAATAATATGATATGATATTATATTATTAATTATTACTAGAGAACGGATTTTATTGTAATAAAAAAAACAATATATGTACATATATATTGTACCAATTTTTCTTAAAATATGGAATAAAAAATCCAAAATATGGAAAAATGCGAAAAAAAAACAAAAAAATACTTTACAAATATGAATATTAAATAAAAGTAATACAAATTATGTATAGGCATACAAAACTACGAATATTATTCCGGAACAAAGCAATGAACAACAACATATTGATGAAGGTTTGCAAATGAAAAATTGCGGAGGTGTGGTCGGAGAATACTCTTATATTGACTAAAAGACCGTTCCGCGTCAACTGGTGTGATAGGGGCGTAATTCATATTTACTATATCACAAGGAGTGAATTCAATGTCCAGAGATCCATGTTGATTTTTTCCCATTAAAACATCTCTAACGATTTTAATAGTTTGAAATGCCGAATTTTTTCGATTATATCGGCAAATTTCTTTTTCACTATTTCTCTCATATGCAATTGAGTTTTTTCTATTTTATCTGCAGATTTTTCTACAATGCTAATTACTTTCTATTAAAGACGTGTTTTTTGTTTCCAATTCTTTAATTGTGTAAATGCCATTTAGATAATGGTACAATATTTGATGTCCAAAATTACTAATTTTGTTGTTTTAGATGGAGCATATAATATTTATTGTCGTCAGAAATTAATGAAAAATCAAAAATTACTAAAATATGTACTTTTTTACAAAATATGTAAAAATATGTATTTATACCAAAATATGTAAAAATGTGTAAAATAAATTTGGGTTTTTTTCAATCAGGATGATCTAAATCATACACATTTTTTATCAGATTTTAAATATCTCGTTCCAAAAAAAATATGTATTTACAATAATATCCGTTCCCTAATTATTACATATTATTGCGCACTAGTGTACATAAACGGAACGTACATGTACACGGATATACGGTAGAAATCGTTTACAACAAGGGTTCTCAAACTTTTCAGGTTCGTGTCCCCTTTTATACTATTTATATGGGGTCACGTTCCCCCCCTTCCCACTACTATAAGATTAAATTATTATATGTTATGTACAAATATATATATATATATATATATATATTATATTACATAAATAGTTCAAATTATATTCTTCAGATAATTGAAAATAGTATTGTTAGTTGTTATACACAATGATGACCGATAGTCGTATACCTACAAACAAAAAAAAAAATAATAATAAAACTCAAAATCTAGATAAACAGCATTTTCATGTTCTGTGGTGAAATGTGAATATTTTCACGCCTACCGTGAAATTTTAAGTGACGCCTCCCTAGGGGGGGGGAGGTGCGCTCCCAGGTTGAGAACCCTTGGTTTTCAGTGAAATCGGTTATAACGACAAACTGGATATTTTACCATTTGAAGGTCCGCCGGACGTGACTACAACACTGGTTCACATATCCTTAGTTTAATCCGTTTTTTTACGACAACGTTTATTTATTTATTTTTTTTGTATAGAAATATATTTTGTCTACAATTGTCGTATTGTACTCATTATATTGTTGTTTGGGGGCTTTGATATCGATTTTCTTATAATAACTATTGCTTATAATGACCGATATTTGTTGCTCCCTCGAGTGTCGTAAACCACAATTATTATTTTGAAAACGTTATTATTTGTAATATTAATATTCTTTTCAAACGAATCCACTGAATAACGAGAAATAATATTATTATCCGTAATATTTGTAATATTGACACCAGTATGTCTGGTGTACGTATCTAATACATATCTAATTTTTCCTCATAGAATCGATAATGGTCTCCAGTATGTCTGGTAAAAATATCTAACGTACGTCTTATTTTTCCTCTTCGAATCGATAAATAGCCACCTGTATGTCTGGTAGATATTTGATATCTTTTTTTTCCTCGTTGAATCGATTACAAATAATGGTCAATGCCAATCTAAAGCAGAACGACGAGCTTCCTAGTTGCTAGAATTGGCAGTTCAAGAGCATAATAATATAGAGTTATGACCGTTACAAACAGCTTAGCAGCATCAACAAATCTAGTCCAAAAAGCAAGCGTGTACATCCAAGTACAGTCGTGCTGGCGGTCATTGTGAGAGTGAATAGGAATTATTATTGTTTTTTATAATTTAAAAAACGTAATTACGGGGGGAATGTTTCCATTTCCACCGAAATTCACTCAAATGAAATTTCGGGTCGTTTTGAATTAATAAATTAATTATAGTTTTAAAACTAAAAGAGTGTAAATCGTATTTGTAATTTTCTACTGTATCGAGAAAAACCAGTCCAGATGGTCTAGAATCAAAGATGGTCCGGCTTTATATTGTATCGAAACCGCTGACTTCAACGATCCTCCAGTTATTACGTCGTTAATTTACTGCTCTTTTTAGTCAGATTATTTTAGAACATAAATGTTGCTTGTACCGTTTGGGGGCACCTCCTCATAGCTATTTGATTAAAAATTTTGTATATTCTATCAAAATTCATAATATGAGTTCTGAGTACAAATTGGTATTCAGTTATTTAAATTTTTTATTTCAAATCAAATTAGTATGAGAGAGAAAATTGAAAAAAAAAAAAAATTACAAAATCTTAAAATAAAATAAAGAAATATCAACTTTCAAACTTTTATTGAAAATTTGAAAAACAGTTCGTAAATATCTACACTAGTGGTTAGACACTGATAATGACGTGTAAACGCCGGTGATTACCGTTTCTGTACTTAGTGGCCCCGAGAATGACTACTTATGTATGTAAACACTATTACATATTATGTTTTAAGTTGGATTCAGAAAAACCGTCTAAAAATTAGAGGGGATTCCGAAAATATATATTTTTTTAGAAATATCCTTTTCGACTTTGATGACATCTGTTTGTAAACTATATTGTGTAAACTTCATTAATAATAGATTCCACGAAAAAAATAGATTTTTATCTCACGGAGTATGAACTACGTTACGCGGGTAAGATTTATAAATATTATAATGAATCGTCGTGAAAGTTTAACGACTTTTTGCGAGTTGGTTCCCTATTGTCGAATTGGTTCCCGCGAGATTTCAAGGTAATACAACCGTGTTAAATTAAATTTTTAAATTATTATGATATTATATTCAACCAGCAACGATTTTTCGTTCTCGTTTTTAAAGAAACATTTTAATAATAAAAAAATAATATTTCCCTGTATTACGACTATCAGCAGATCCTGCAAGTGCTTCGCTCCGCTCCATCTATACATACACCCCTAGACTTACTTGTTGCGCAACGTGGGGATATTTTGGTAATGATGAAACGCCAAAATGTTTTCCAAGTTTTTTTTTTTTTTTGGAATCTATTTTATCCGGGGAACCGATAATTCCGCGTTTACCGCCTATTCTTGGTGACGCTTGGGACGCGATCCGCGGACAGGCGGCAAAACGAGCGCTGTAACCTGCCGCCGCGATCTGTGCGGCGGCAGCGGCGGGCGCTTGGCGAGGCGGTGCGCGCCGGAACCGGTCCACCGCGCGTACGCCCGCGAGACCATCACCACCACCACCACCACCGCGTGTCGTCGCGGCGGCACGACGAGGACTTGGTGGGGCCGCACGCCCCGCCCGGGCCGCTGGGTGACCGTCCAATCGGGCCGGACCCGGGGCACCGGCAGCATCCGATCCTCCTCCGGTCCACACCTCGGCCGCGCCGGGACGTATTAGAAGAAGAAAAAAAAAGACAATAATAATAATAATAATAATAATAATATAAAAAGATATTAAATATTATATTATTATCGTCGTATACACGAGTACTACTGGTAGTTAGTAGTGGTGATCTCTCTCGCTCTCTGTGTCTCTGTCTCTCTCCGGTCCGCTCGTTCTCCGGCCACCGCCACCGCCGCCGCCGTCTAGGGTGCCGCGGCCGAGAACCGTCGTCGTCTCCTGCTCAGACAACACTCGCGCCTCGCACACCGCCGCCGACAGCGAGTCTACGCGTACACGTCTTTTATCACGCACAACCGCCGCCGCGCAGTTCGTGTCACAGTGTTTTCACACCTGTTATACGTTTGTGTTTGTATGTGTGCGTAGTATACACTAGTAAAATCCTGTGTGTGTGTGTGTGTGTATCATTCTCTGAAATACGACAAAATATACATTGCGCTCGCGATAACCGTCGACGACGACGCAACAGTTCGGTGGACCAGTGATGCTGTTCAAAGGCAACAGCAGTCGCCTCCAGTTGCTGATCGAAAAAATACAGTCCAACAACAAGGAAAACAACGACGAACAGGAGGACATCGAAGGTATAATAATATTGTTATTGTTGTTGTGATGACCTCAATATTGCATCCCTGTACTGCGGAAAAGAGTTTTAGCGTCTTCGAGACGATCGGATTTTCGGTGGTCAAAAAACTTTTTTTTTTTTTTTTAAATTTTCATACTTTTTCACTATTTTATTACTATTTTATTATTATTATTTAAAATATTTCTAGAAATAGGTGGTATATTGATAAAAATGGGTTTCCCGTGATAACAATTTCTCGATTAATTGGACCCCGGGGTGAGTAAATCGTGTTTCGGCAAAAAAAAAACAAATCATAAATGTGTATTTTTTGGATTCTAAAAGAAGTGAAGAAGCTAGTGTTTTTACAATGACGTTTTTTCCTATGGAAATACTTGTCCAAAGCGACTTTTCAAAACTAGATTAGTCTCTATTTGATACTTCTGAGAGGTAATTTTTTGAATTTCTTAAATATTCATTTTTTTTTTTTTTTTTTAACTTTTCAAAATTCGACAAAAAAGACTTGGAAACCCATTATTTTTTGATTTAAACTTTTTGGAAATTTAAACATAGACAGAAAATTTTGAAAATGTGAAAAATAAACGTTAGAAATTTTTCTAATACTTTTTTTCTCATTAATTTTTTTTTCCTTTTATTTTTTTATTAGATAACAAAAAAAGCGGAGTTAAGCGTAGACCAAAAAGCCGGACATACTTCGCACATTATCTTCGCTTTTTGGATCAGATACTCTTCAACTCTTGGTGGATGTGTTGAAAATTATGACTATTATTGTTATGATTTAATATCATTAACTTCCTTCGTTTTTTGATGAAGAAATGATTTATTGTTTCTTTAAAACTCTACACATCCACCAAAAGTATCTGACCCAAAAGAGCGAAGAATATCAATAGTGCGTAGTTCGCCCGGCTTTTTAGATGATAATTTTATAATGATGCTTTTTTTTCCGTTCTGTAAACACTTTTTCGTATATAAATACACTTATCCGCAAATTTTGACCAGCAACTTTTTGCATCAGAACTCAGCTGTTGGTGATACTTTAGAGAGATAATTTTTTAAAATTAGCATTTTTTTCCAAGTGTTAACACAGCATAAAATGTGGAAATTTCCTATGGAAAATTTGATAGCAATACCAATTAATTTGTTGAATATTGTAACGATGGCTATTACACAATAGCCAATAAATGTTTGCTTTGTAATTATGTTTATTTTGAACGTCGGTAACCACCGTAACGAAAGTTCCGCTTAGAATTGTCTTATCGAAGAAGTAATTTATCGTTTCTTTAAAAATATTTAATATTAACACGTGCAACAAGTCTCACCCGAGGAGCGAAAATACCAATGAGGTTCGAAGTATGTCCTGATTTTTTGGTACCTAATACTAAATTGTGTTTAGAAGTCAAATCTTTTGATACCTTCATATCTAATACATTAATTATAAATCATAAATCTTTGATAAAAACTTAAACGATATGGATCGAACAATCTAGAATCTGTTAATCAGAGTTTACCATATTATTATTATCGTTTGTTTCCTAAGTTTTGTTCATAAATACATAGAAAATAACCAATTCGTTTTAAAAATGGAACAAATAGATTATAAATCAAATTTTTAAAAGATATTTCAGAATCATTAGTTCGATGTACTTCTACGGTTTTTTTTTTATTGATTATAGTTTATATGTTATGCTTTACATTTTGTTGTAGTTCGGTGATATGTTGGTTGACACGTAATTATTAAATCACATTTAAAGGAATTTTCTACTGTTTTTTACCTTTGCGAGAGAAAAAAAAGACTTAGAATTAATAAATTAATTCGACTATTAAATAAGAGGTTATTTAATTTTCTTTTTTGAAATAAGTATACAGAAAAATAGTGTTTTTTTATACTCGGTAGTTATTCATTTGATTTATAGTTTGTCAATTTTCTTCCCGTTTACTATTACTGCGTTTTAAATAAATATCATATTATTTTTTTACTTATTCGGTAAAAGTAGTGATTTCTAAATCTCTTCGGTTTCATGCTGTTGTAATCGTTCAAATAATTTGACACGTTTAGATAATAATATGCACAATAGTGCAACGTGGAAAATGTTGGTAGTTTTGGAAAATAAGACTGCGATATTTCTTAAAATTGAATATAGTTTCGTATAACAGAAGATTACCAACGGTCTTGTCCTTGGCAGAATCCGTTTTTAAACTTTTCTCGTTTCCGTTTGATAAAAAATGCAGTTCGTATCTATTGAATTTTTTCATCGTTATTTTTTATCAATACAACCAGAATATTTCGTCTTCTTTTCATTTGAGTTAAATAGTTAATCAGTTAATTATAAAATCAATACCTTCATAATCCTTAAAATATTGTTTAAAAATTCATAATAAACCTCTGAAACTCCAAAAATTTACATAAAAATAAAAAAAATATAATAAAACCGAAAATTGCCGAACTTAAAAAAAAAAAAAAATAAATAAAAAAAATGTCATTAATTATTCCGTATAAGACTTGTAAAAACCAAACATTATACATAAGTTAGATGGTAATATTATTATCAACGAATTCTGATTTTTTAATTAGTTTTTAAACTAACGATATTTGAATATTAATTTTTTTTTTTTTTGTCTATAATTCATTCATAATAGTGTGTACACATTTACGTATATATCTTTTGTAATATATTTATTATAAATTAAGTTTGTTAGGATGCGTTGAAACAAAAATAACAATGATATGAAAGTCGAAAAGAGGATGATTTATGAATAAAAATAGACAAAAAATACAAAATAAATGTGCCAAAATCGAATATACTATAGCTGTGTGATTTCAATCAAAATTTATACTTAGAACATTATGTCTTATAACAAGTCGAAACAAATCCATTTTTCAGTATAAATTTACTGTCTCAATTATCAGAATTATATACAAACAGTATAAAACAATGTACATGTTTTGACATTCCATGTAAATATATGGAATCGACAATTTTCGATGGCAATTTTACTATAACACGGGTTAAAGGCGATTAAGTATTTATGACTTAACGTTTTTCTTAAAATCCGTATTTTTTGCCCACACTGTCATGCCTTCTCGATCCTGCACATTGATACCTAGAGACATTCAAGGTAAACATAACATATTATTATTTTGTTCGACAAATAATTCAAACCCAATCGTCCCGTTCGATTGTTAACAAAAATTTGTATAATTTTATATACTTTACTCGTCTACGGCGGGTGCGGCCAAACAAATAATAATTGCCATTATTTTATTTTATCTGATTTGACCGAGTTGTGTGATCTTCTTTTCTTTAATCTTTTTCAAATATAATAATAATTGAATTATTCTATACCTACCCTTGTGACTGCCAGCAACCCAAAACAACCTTTTGACAACTTAAATAAACATTAGAATATTTAAGTTAAATACAATGCTGAGTTACAAAATAATTACACACCGTATAGGTTAGGTTAGGTTATGTTATATATATTAATATATAATATTAATTTTTTAAGTTTCTAGCTAATGAATTTTACATTATTTTTTTTCTAAACATATTTACTATATAAATTAACTACATTTTATGATTTTTAAACAAATAAATTGCAGATGTTTCGAAATAAAGACAACAATAAAACTGTCATATACCATAATAAAACTTATTTGATCCGTAATTATAGCTTTGAAGGCGTTTAAAAAAGTTCGTCTTCCATAAAATTTCAAAACTATGTACTTATAGAATCTCTGTAAAACTTAAAATTTTTCAAAATTCCAAAATAATTATTCAAAATTCAAAACGATTTTGGTTGAAGAGGAATTTTTATTTTACATGAACATTATCAGTGTAGTTATTAGCTTCATCTTTAAACACTTACAAAAAACAATTTATGAACTCGATCTTTATGAAACTTGAATCGTAAATAGAAAAATGTGAAAGAAAAAAATTATTAATTGAATTAAAAATATTATTAGATTACAATTTTCAAAAAACGAGTTTCGAAAGTTCTATAATTAAATTTAAAGAAATTATTTATATTTTTATTTAATTGTCAAGTTTTTAAAAGATTATACAGTATAAAAATAAATATTCTATAATTTGTGAAAATTCCATGCTTCTAACTAAATTAGTTTTGGATTTATAGCAAAATAATTAATTCAATATGTTCATGGCATATTTTACGGATCAAACTAACTTTTCTCTATAAACAAACTTATCTCTTACTTGGAATAACTTGAAATTTACATAAAATGACCACTCTAGCCGTACCAAATAGAGAAACTTCCTAGTCTAAGGGCTGAATGAAACTTTGGACGAGTTTTACTACCTGATAATATTATTCATGAAAAAAGCGCATCATTGCAAAACTAAAAAAAATTTCACTTCACTCGGAATTTCAAATACTTGAACTCTAAAGTTGGTTTAGATTTAAGTAAAATAATTTTATATAGAAAAAAAAAATGTATAAATCGTCTTTAAAATTTGTATTCTATTACTATTTGATATCTAGTAATATGTATTGGAATGTATGAATAATAATATCACCAATGCACACATATATGAATTTATTACGTGATTCGCACCATAGGCATTTTCACTCCTCTAGCAGGGTACTTGGTGGGTGTGTATTGAATTTTAAACGATAAATCATTTCTTCAATAAAACATGTGTCAGAGTAGAGCTCCAATTTATTATACAGAGAAATTATTGTCAATATATTCAACGGAGTACCTATGTTTAACAATACAATAATAGAATAATTCATGTAAATTCAAAATTTATCTTGGAAATTACCTATTTTAAAATTTAAAGCTCTTTTACAGGTAGCTAAAAGTGTCCCCCAAGTAACAAAAATGTAAAAATAATAAGTTATGCTTGCAAAAAATGTTTAATCCTTGAGACTATAGATTGAAAATGTTATGAAATTGTAATGAAAAAATTGCTTTTTTTTATTAACAATCATTTGAGACATAATTATAAATTTGAACGCTTGTCAAAAAATTAAACATTGAGTGAATTTCTAAAAAATTTAACCACGGGTAGAAAGCACGAAAAAACTACTGCTCGATTAAGGATTAAAAGTTTGATGTTATTTTACGCGAAGCTTACCTGTTTTATACAAATTATAACTGTAAACGATTATAAAATAAAATATTGTATAATATAAAATATTATATAATAAAATATAAGCCTTTGGGCTGGTAGGAATTTTAAATCTGATTGAGGTAGTAATACTTATAATTATATAATCAAATATTTGTAATTTCTGATGATTTTTAATAAAAAAAAAAAAGCCCGACATACTTCGCACGATTGGTGTACTTCGCACGACGGGTGGTATTCTCTTGACGGGCGTATTAAATTTTAAAGAAACGATAAATCATTTCTTCAGTAAAACGATTCTGAACGAAGGAAGTTAAAAATAAAAAAAAATAAAAAAAATTTCAAAAAATGTCTAAAAATTTTTTTCACATTTTCAAAATTTTCTTGCGCCAAAATCTTTTTTATAGGATTTTCTATCTATGTTTAAATTTTCAAAAAATTCGGATCAAAAAATGATGGTTTCTGAGTCGTTTTTGTCAAATTTTGGGTAGTTTTTTCCAAAAAAAAAAAAAAAATTGAAGAATTCAAAAAATGACCTCTTTAAAGTACAATCTAGAGGCGAATCCGGTTTAAAAAAGTTATTGATCGAAACTTTTGGACAAGTATTTCTATACGAAAAATTGTACACAGAAATAAAAAAGAAAAAAAAAAGAAAAAAATTAATAAAAAAAAAATAAATAAATAAAAAAAAGAACAAACATAATTGTAAAAACACTTCAATCACTTCATTCAGAATCTAATAAATTTTTAGCTCTGCATAATAACAATAATTTAAAATTGTATTTGAAATAAAATCTTTCCATAATCAATATATTTCCAAATGTGCACATTTATTTCAAAAGCCTTTTCTCAAAATTGTTTTCCGTCCGTATTTCACTATTGTTGATGATTGGTGTAAATTTAAATTTCTCAAAACTATTGTTAGTTTTAGAGTTATGACTGAATAACTAAAACATATATTAAATAAAACTGTATATTTTACAGTTTTTACCCAAATCTTCACTATAAAAAAATTTCAAAATTGACCTCCCTAAAGTACCAAGTGGAAACTAAATTCTCTAACCACTTGTTGCATTGTTACACTCAAAATCTAAAATAGACACATAATTTTTCAGTGCTTTCAACGCAATTTGATATTTTAAACGTTTGTTCCTTGTTAAAGTTGTATTGGTTATATATAATGTCTTTGGTGACCAAGAGAGTCAGCGTGGTTAATAGACTTTAACCAAAATGATTCTGTTTTAGGGCGAATTCTACTCGTGGCACAACTATCTCGTTGTCTTCTAAATTCTTAGGTTTTTGCGAAATCGAAAATTTTTATTTCATTAGCCGTGCGGATCGAGAGAAATAAACAATGACCCGGCCCTTCGCGGTTTATTTCGTACCCAACGTAACCTCACTAAATGACTTTTCCATCCCTAAGGTATACAAAAGCAGCTAATGCGTACCACGAACTTTACTCTCGAACCCAAGTCGACTCGTCGTCGGGTCACCTCACGCGGTGCTGCGCTATAATCCAATGAACCAATTTCGTCGTCCCCTTAATACGTGTCCCCGCCGCCTCCTTCATCCCTTTAATAATAAAATGTAATCATCAGTGTCATGCGACAACGAGTGTAATACAATATTCTAACCGATTTTTCAAAAAATAAAGCCATGGACTGGGGGCCGCGGGGTGTTAACGATTGGACCGACGGGGGTTGGGAGGGGGTGTAATAATAATTGTTCTGTTATGGGGGCGTGTAAAAACATTATCGGCGTCTTTCGTAGAATTAAGAAAAAAAAAAAAAAAAAAATGAAAATTCTCCTAGACAAATTATTATTGTTTCGTCACCGAGAGAGTCGGCCGAGTACACATTACGCAGTTTTATTATATTATACTCCGGTTACTGCAACGATATATAAGAGACAGTATTATGTCGTCGCGTGTGTGCAGATATGACGCTCACGTATTATTATTATTATTATTGTAAAAAATCATGACAACAATAATAATAATAATAATCCGGTCGGTCGGGATGTTGTACAGTAAAACACAAAAACCGACGAAAAGAGGACGTCGTCATCGTCGTCATGGTGGTGGTGTCATCGTGGTCGTGCGTAGAGAATATACGAAGCACTGCAATTATGATTATGTGACATGTATATACATGTATATACGTATAATATTAACGAACGATAATAACGAGACGTGTACATAATAATACACAGTATAGTAATAAAATATAATAATAATAATATAAAGTGTATACACCAGTGTTTCCCAATCTATCGGAGGGAGGGGACGTCCTCTTGGAGAGGAGGCGTGTACACACAAAGCTGGGGGGGGGAGTTGTGAGCAGTCACCACGAAGTGTATAATATTTTTGTCTATTGGATAATTTTTGATTTTTTTTTTTTTTCAAAATGTAGAGAAAAAATGACATTGTAGACAAGAAAGCTGGGCATACTTCGCACCACGGATATTCTTCGCTCTCCGGATCAAATACTCTTGAAGGATGTGTATAATTTTAAAAGAAACGATTCAATAAGACGATTCCAAACGAAAGTTAATAATATAAAGAACAATATAGTAGTCGTCATTTTCAACACACTCACCAAGAGTATTTGACCCGAAGAGCGAAGTATGCCGAGCTTTCTTGTCTATACTTTACTTTACTTTACTTTACTTTATTTTACTTTTTTTTTATTTAATAAATAAAGGAAAAAAATTATTTGAGAAAATATTGTGTTAGAAAAATATTCAAAATTTTTTTTTCACATTTTCAAAATTTTCTCATATTATTGTTATCTATGTTTAAATTTAAAGTTTAGATCAAAAAATTATGATTTTCGAGTTTTTTTTGTCAAATTCTGGGTAGATTTTTTCAAAAAAAAAAAAAAAAAATTGAAAAATTAAGAAATTCAAAAAATTGACCTCTCTAAAGTACCAAACTTAAATCGGTTTCAAAAATTTGCTGATCGAAATTTTTGGACTAGTATATCTATACAAAAAATGTGTTAACAAATAAATATAAAATAAACATCATTATAAAAACACTAGCTTCTTCACATCGTTCAGAAACTAAAATTATAATGACCGTTATCATCGGGCATCGACAACGGAAAAGGTTAATAAACTAATTAATTAGTGTCCAGTCGCTGCTAAATGCATCTTAATTGGGTTCAAACCTTCACATTAATATTGTTAGTATCATTATTATATATTCCGTTATTTGTAATACAATTATTTATATTGTATACTAATTAGCCATTATAAGTATTCGCATTAATTGATTATTCCATTATTTTATTATTTACTACTGTATAATATATTTTATTTATAATATGTGTAATATGGAAAAAGGTTATAGATATTGTTCCAATTTATTGTAGGGTGGTGCGAGATTTTTGAAAATCTACATAGGAAGGGGGGGTTGTAAAATAGCAAAGAGGTTGGGAACCACTTGTATTTACACTGCTGAGTACTCGTTAGGCGAGGGGGCGGTCGGTGGATGAAAAAAACGGTCAGAAGCAAACGCGCATACACCACTGAACTAAATACTATTTAATTCAGTGACACACACATTTGGTTTGAAATGATAATATGGAACGAATGCATAATATTATTGTTTTTGTTTAATACACACGAATAACAGCGCGCGTCCGGTCATTAAATCGAGCGGAGCGTTTAGCAAACAACAATCGGAACTACGGTGTGATTATCGCAGACACCGCGAATTTAATAAACAAATAATCATGACGTACACTCACCGCGCAGTCTTCAAGACGACATCATAATAATAATAATAATAACAACATTGTATCAACTCACTATAATAATATATACTCGTGTGTAGACGACTGTTGTGATGCACAGAAGTCGTGTGTACACTCGTAATACGTTGTGACGAGGCTTGCGCGCGCGTGTATGTGTGTGTGATACGAGCACTTACACACATTCGTATGATATTATTATACAGGGTGACGTCCAGTGGCGGTGGATCCACGACATTAATTTGGAGGGGGCGGGGGCGATTAGACAAAAATATAACTAAAATGTATTTCGCAAATTATAAACGGTTTTACTCAAATTTGTTGCTGTCGAAGAACATATTTTGTGAATTTCAAGTATACATATATTTTCTATTATAATTTTCTGTATAGAAAACATAATATCTTACATCTCAAAAAGAGATATGTCATTTTAAAACTACCAAGACCTTTGCTCCAGAATCTAAAAACATATTTAATAATATCAAATTTACATGAAATTAATACATTTTTTCACTCGTCGAGCATTTTTAGAGTGCATTTTAAAATTTCTGTGAGGGGCGATCGCCCCCATCGCCCTCCCCTCCACGGATCCGCGCCCGATCGGAAGACGATTCGACACTTCCGAATGAACGTATTGAAATGATATCCTTCGAAAATGAACTCCAGTCGCACACCACTTAATGTCTTAATTTTTTCGAGAAATTATTCGATCACAGTGGCAGAGGTTACTACTGAGAAAACAAAGAGAGAAAAAAGTCGGACATACTTCGCACGACGGGTGGGATTATCTTGGCGGGTGTATTGAATTCTAAAGAAACGATAAATCATTTCTTCGATGAAACGATTCCACTGAACGAAGAAAGTTAATAATATAAAAAATAAATGAGAAAAAATAAGTTAGAAAAATGTCCAAAACTTTTTTTTCAAAATTTTCTTGCGCCAAAATCATTCTCGTATTATTTTCTATCTATATTTAAATTTTCATATAGTTCGGATCAAAAAGTGACAGTTTCCGAGTCGTTTTTGTCAAATTTTGGGTAGTTTTTTCCAAAACAATAAATTGAAAAATTGAGAAATTCAAAAAATGACCTCTCTAAAGTACAATCTAGAAGCGAATCCGGTTACTGATCGAAACTTTTGAACAAGTATTTCCGTACGAAAAGTTATGCACACATAAAAAAAATAAAAAAACATCATTGTAAAAACACTAGCTTCTTCCCTTCCTCACAGAATCTAAGAAATTCCCTCGTCAATGTCTGCACCCTGTATATATTGTGTATATAAATATTACGTTGTTCGCGTATGTGCGGCGCGACAGGACGCGCGCGACGGAGACGACGACGAACGCGGAAGACCCGGGTGGTGGGCGTGTGTGGGGCACGCGTAGGCAACGACCGTCTCGTCTGCGCCACGGAAGGCGATATAATAATGATAATAATAATAATAATAATAACAATGATAAAATATAATAATTGACGCCTACTTGGGCAGCAGCCCTGTGTACAGTCGTCGTCGGGACCGAACAGTGTCTTATTTTCGTCGTCGTCACAGTGCGAACAGTAGTCGTCGAAAGTCGTACAGTGCGCACTTAAAAAAACCGCTCGGCCAGATCGTCGCGCGCGCTTAAAGTAATAAATTTAAAAAAAAAAAAATAAAAAAATAATAAAAATATTATTATTATCACGCGCGTAGGCGCCGAGAATGCGCTCGGATGCTGCACGGACCAGTGTCGGCGGCAGCAAATCGAATGTCCGAAATGAATCGTTACTAATTTGTGTATAATAAATAATAACGAAACGAAACAGGTGGTCGAAGTGTCATATAATTGTCTCGGGGTAATTAATAATAATACGTATAATAATATATGATCATCGTGTGCCGGGCGGTCTTCGTTTTCCACACAGAAACGTCTCTAGTCTCGTATTTATAACTGCAGCGTCGAGGTATTTGTAATCACACTGTTATTATTATTCCTAACTAGTCGGGAATTTTCTTTTTTTTTTTTTTTTTGTATAATATGTAAAAGTTATACTTTAGTTTGATGGTTTTTGATCACCTGTTATATTATCTGTTATCAATGCCCGTGATTACGGTGGGTTGATAACAGGTAATGTGATTTTGGCATAATATACTTGTAAATAGTAGTAATAATTAATACTGTTATAAAATGTATTATTAAATTATTAAATAGTTTTCGTAAGTTAGTATTAGGAATAGACTTTAATCGTCGTTTATTTGTTTTCGGGTAAGTTTTCACTATAGTTAAAATAAGGCATATTGTAAATAATAAAAAAAAATTTACAAGATTATAAAATATAGATTATGACTACAATCACCTGTTCGCGTGTATTCGAAAAAATTACTCGGACGTCAAATTCGACGATACCCGATTGTTCAAAGTATATATTTTGTAACTTTCCTCCGCATATCAAATTCGACAACTCTAAACTGCATAATTGTTATTATTTTTTTTGCACAGGTACCATCTACGTTTGCTTGGCTAATATAATCAGCATACGCATACGCATAGTTACTTATATTAACTACTTTTTGTAGTTAATAACAATAATAATTATTATTATTATTATTAATAGGGCCCGGATTCCAATGCAAAATGCATATATCTTTTGGTGATCTTAGACAATGCTTTCCAAGTGTCTAATTTGTTTCACGTAACAGAGACCTTAAAAGTGAAACATTTATTTGGCTTTTTTTGCATTTTTCGATGTTTTATCATTTGTTGAGCATATTTTTGGTCATTTTAATGCATGTTTCAACAATATACTTACAATTTTAATAATATATAGGTATAACAATATCTGTACATAATACAATTAAATAATTTAAATTTAACTAATTCAAAATATTATCCATGTTTTTCCTTAAAACATCTAGAAATCTTTTTATAATTGCCATAATGTCTGTATCTTATCTTTACTTATGGATGCCTAGACTCTGCAGACGGGCAAACAAGAAAACAAATTAAAATATTAAACTACAAAGGTTAGGTTAAGTTAGGTTAATTGCATTTTTGGCTGTTTTTTGATGACTTTTAGTGCATTTAAATCCGGGCCCTAATTATTAATACATATTATTATTATTTATTTGTTTTATATAATATAATATTTATTAATATTAACAAAAATTAACAATAATAGTTAAAATCGTGTGTTGTATAATATACAAATAATTAATTCACCCTTAAGTAAAAATAATAATAATAATAATAATATATTGAAATAACGTGGTGGCGCTGGTGATTTTTGCAGAGGCGCTGAGCGGCGCGGGCGAGGTGAGCACCGAAGAGGCGGCCTCGTCGTGGAGTTCGGCCGTGTCCGAGGATCACACGTCGCCGGACAGCTGCGCCACGAGCAACAGCCGGCCCGGTTCCACGGTCGACCATCATCATAATAATCATCACAACAACAACAACAACCACCTCGACCACAACCGCCGTCATCATAATCATCATCATCACCGGCGCGATCGCGACCACCACGGCCGTCCGGCCACGTACGCCACGGCCGCGGCTGCAGTCGCGGCGGCCGCAGCGGCCGCGGCCGCGGCCAACGTCGGCGGCGCCAACGACGCCAACCCGTACGCGTGCCAATACTGCGACAAGACGTTCCCGCGGGGCAGCTACCTGAAGAAACACGAACAGGTGTGTACACATGTGTGTTTTTCATTACAATAATACTCGTACCCTTTCTAGCCCGTCACATAAATTAAAGAGAAAAAATTAATTAATTACACGCGGGTGTGTATTTAAATCGCCCACGGTGGTGTGCTTACTATATAATAATATTATAATGTGAACCTGCTGAAATAGTACCTGTGTACAGCGGCTGCGGCACTGCAGGGTAAATTAAAAAAAAAAAAAAAAAAAAAACCACTTGTGATGGGCGCCCGTGTAGGTCACGTGGAAATTTATCGTTTCCTACCACGGCCCTCACTCTTGACGATTTTTCTCTTCATTCTCTTCACTCTCTTCACCACTGCACCAAGGGGTTGACGCAGCAGAACGGCGTGCATCGAAAAAAAAAAAACAAAAAAACCCGCGTGTATCGCATTACCACAACGTATTTTATAATATAATAATAATACCGGCCGGTGCTCGTTCGAATCGTACTTACCTTAATTGTACTTACCCGTTTATATTTATGCGTATATGATAATAATAACGCGGGTATAGGACATTTTACACACGTTTTTATTTTCCTTATTCCCCTGTTACCCCCTCCCCCCCTTCACTTTTAAATACCCCATAATCGCGCGCACGCACAATCACGACGACAATAAACAATAGACGAGTGTTTACTATGATTTCTATTTAGCTGCTTTTCGACGTGTTCGCGTGTTCAGACATATTAAAATACGTATTTTAATGCACACCGCGATTTCGACCTTTTAGAAATGCAGTGTTGACATGCGAACGAATTAAATATCGCTCCCGATGCTGCACACGTGGTCCACGAGAGTCACGAGAGAGGGTGGGGCTGATTTGGCAGAGGAGCGAGTTGAAAAAATTCGTTTTTACCCCTGGGGGCGTTTAACCGTGATGAAATTACTATTATTACCACTGAGGTGTGGGGGAATCATGTGTTAGTTGTTATATATATATATATATATATATATGTATTTATTTTTACCACAATATAATAAAATGTAAAACATTCAAAAATTTTTTCAATTTTCTAAAAAAAAAATGTATTAAGTCAAAATTCCAAAATTTCATTTTCTACGTACTTAGTTAAAGCGGTTAATTTGTAAACTAATGACCTTTTTGTTTTTGATTTTTATTTTTAGTCACTTAGGACCTCCCTCCTCCCTAGAAAATACAAATCCGCACCCTATTATAATCATAATAGTTATATTATATTGCCGCTATTTGTGAAACTCGCGTTACTATATACGTTTATGTAACAAAATATTAAGTAAACCAGCTTAATTATTTTTGAATAAATCTCTTCTTATGCGTAGATCATTCTCAACATATTTTTCAAAAACCTTAACAGTTAATAGTAAAAATTCTGTAACAAGTTGCTCGCGTGAATGGGGACCTTTTCAAAACTAACTAATATGTCAGAACAAAACTTCGTTCCATTATGTGTCACAAAGTAACACGAAAAGCTTGATGGTATAATGCTGATTTATGTTTAGACAAGTTATTTCAGTACAACCACACATAAGGTGTTAATTAATTTTCGTAGAATTCAAAATTCTTGTTGCATAAATGTGCTCGTCATTTGATATTACAAATTTAATTTAGAAACTAATTTACATCGTACATTTAATGAGATAATAATAAGAAAAAATTTTTTGAAATAAAAACATACATTCAATGTTCAATAGGTAATGTGTTTTAATTTACTATAAATTAAATTAAATTATTTAATCCGTTAATATAGTCGACTTGAAGATGCGAATATATCTATAGATTTTTTGTAGATTTCCCATTTTTAATCAAAAATTTGTCAACTATATAGCTTGATAATATTCTCTTTGAGTTTCTTTATCATTATTTTTTATTTATATAAAGTTGCAGAAACTTGTTACTGCGATCGATTCATTGCACGCCGTGAAGAGACGGCGAATATTGTTGATTTCATTTTGTTTTTCTCAGACTGCCAAGTACAATATACATATATATATATATACATAGTATAAGCGTCCACGGTAAAGTCAATAAAAGTCAGCGGAGGTTGTGTGTGTCCAAGTGACTGTTGACGAAACGATAATGATAATAATAATAATAATTCATCGATTCTCAAAGAAATTCATTTTTCCGTACAAACGTTATGAAATTAATTTTTTTCTCAAAACTTCGCGGGTGAGAACGGTACACAGATTATATATAGTCAACAACAAACTCGCGGTTATTCCGACGGATTTAAAAAACCGTATCTCTGCAAAAACAGACGGGTCGGTGAAACCGACCGTTAAACTACGGTCTTTTATATAGTTTTCTTTTTTCGAGTGTATAAAATATTAATGTTTAAATAATGTCATTTTAGTAATAGTATAAGAATTTCGACAAAAGAAGAAATTTTTATTAATATATATTTTTTTGAGTGTAAAATAAACAATATAATATATTGTTTAATATCACATTTTTATGTCATTTTTTTTTTTTAACATTTTAATGTAATTTTATGAATTTTTTACATATTTTTAGGTCATCAAGTTCCGGGCCCTAAATTAATAACAATAACAATAATAATATATAATAGTCCCTGCGTATTTTTGCCTGCGCGCCAATCGTTGCAGTCGCGCGTTAATGTCATATTATTATTATTGTTACAATGTCAACCGCGATACCGTGTGATGTAAAAAAAAAATAATAATAATAATAAAAACAAAAACGACGACGACGCGTGTGTTGCACCGGTGCGCGTATATTTTTATGAAGTATAAAGAAAAAAAAAAAAAACAAGAAGAGAAGGCAAACGGGAGACAACAACGGACCGAGGCCTGGGATCGGCCCCGGCCTCGTGGTCCGATAAGGTGCGAAGGCGATGTCCGCGGTATCGCATAATACATAATAATATAATGTACATACTATATTAGAGGTACACCGACACATCACTCTCGCGGTTGTCACAGTGTTATTATTGTTTTCATCGTTAGCGCGAGCGCTCGTTTTAATTGTTATTATTATATTATTATTCGCGTTTACACGGCTTTGCGTGTGACCTAAAACACCAAATGTGCGTCGTATATAGATACATATTTATTATTATACACACACACACATACGCGTGTCCAATACGACCTCTATGCACACACACACACACACACACATGTATAATGTGTACACGAAGTCGTCATGTGCTTGGAAAAAGCGCCTATATTATTATTATTACCGCCGTCTGTGCAGCATCTGCTCCGCGATCACCACTGGGATCCCCTAGTGGTGTGGCAGCAGCATCAGTTATATACATGGAGTAGATTGTTATATGGTTTATTTTTTTTCATAATATTTTCTTCCCCGACGCTGTCGACGAACAGTCTTCGGTTCACACGACGACGACGACGACGTTATCATATGAATATATATATATATATATATATATATATATATATACGTGTACATGTAAATTCTATACGTGTATGTATAGTTAGTATATATATATAAGTATAATAATAATAATATGATATACGTGAGCGCAAGAGAGTATGAAAAAAAAAAAAAAAACGAAAAAAGAAAAGGCTGAACCGATTTTTATACACATTCATTATGTCATATATACGCATAATATATTATTATTATTAGTATTATACGTATGTATGTGATATTCAGAGATTTCTCGAGAGCACGCGGAGTTTCACGCGATATATTATATTATCGAAAATCACGTTGAAAAAACGTTATTAATTTACTTTTACTGTCAATAATACTATTATATATGGATTCAAGGCCGGATTAAGTGTTCATTGCGCCCCGGCGCGGAAATTTCATATGGGCCCTTTTGACAAAAAATTCTTCGAAAATCCTCACGCTTCGCTCGCAAAAAATACATTTTTCTAACTAATTTACAAATTTAACTTGAAAATTATTATCAATGTATATATTTTATACATCTATAAAAATATTAATTTGTTGTATAATAAAAGTCAAAACTGTCAAATTAATATAAATAACAATACATGATAATACAAAGTTTAGTGATAAGTTTTAAATTTATTAACTTGCCACTGCCAAAAAAAGAGGTAATATATTATTATAAAACAAAAACTATTTTATTAAATAAATTTTTTTTTCTTGTTTTACTTGAAGCCATCTCCCTTAGTACTTCATTTACGCTAAGTATAACTTAAAATTACGGAAAAATGTGTTTCAGTCTAAAACTGTATGGGCCCTTGTCGATTTGATACTTGGGTGGGCCCCGGGGCTGCAGCCCCGGCTAGACCCCCCCCTTAATCCGGCTATGTGTGGATTATTTTGAATGTGAGTGAGCGAAGACACTAGTGTTTTTACAATGATGTTTTTTTTTCTTTTTTTTTTCTGTGTACAACTTTTCGTATGGAAATACTTGTCCAAAAAATTTGATCAATAACTTTTTGAAACCGGATTTGCCTCTAGATTGTACTTTAAAGAGGTCATTTTTTGAATTTCTCAATTCTTCAATTTTTTTTTTGAAAAAACTATCCAAAATTCGACAAAAACGACTCGGATTTTTTGATCCGAACTATATGAAAAATTAAACATAGATAGAAAATAATATGAGAAAGATTTTGGCGCAAGAAAATTTTGGAAATGAGCAAAAAAAATTTTGGACATTTTTCTAACATTTTTTTTTTCTCATTTATTTTGATGTTAGTAATTTTCTTCGTTCAGAATCGTTTTGTTGAAGAAATGATTTATCGTTTCTTTAAAATTCAATACACCTGTATAGAGAATCCCATTCGTCGTGCGAAGAACACCCCGACGAGCGGAGTACACACTTTATTTTATTTTTTTTACTCGACCATGTGCTCGGATCCGGGTAAATGGTAAAATTTGCCACAAATTAGATTTTCATGAAATCGATTTTAATAATTGTAGAACTAATATTAACTCCTAGACATTTACAATTTTCAGCCTGTATTGACCATTGGTATAATATTAATTTAAAACATATTTTGAAAAAAAATTTACCCTCTTTTGAATAAGTAGATGATTTTAAAAGTATTAGAAATATCTCGTTTTTTGTAAGTTGCTTTCTAGTAAAATTTTTAATTTTCAATTCTGTAATTAATATTTTTATTACGAAAAGATTCCTAACATGTATTTAATAATAGCCGTGGTATTATTTTTTTGAAAGTCGGCTTAATGAATAGCTTTCAACAATCTTTTAAACTTAGGATTATGGCCAAATGACTGTTAATTCAAAAAATTCTTTGCACCATGAGTATTCTGGAGTGGGGAGTTCTCGGGCGGATTTGTTGAATTTTCAATAAACAATAAAAGTTTCTTTAATCATAGTTATTATCAACAGGATTTCAGTTAATTATTCACAACAATAATTCTCAGTTTTACATTCCAGTAAGTTTTACAAATTAATAACATATAATAATGTTTGAAATTTACAACTCTTACAATTAAAAATTAATACAACTGATTTTTGTAAAAATGTTAATAAATAGGCCTTTATATGCGTAGGTTTGTATGTAATTTTCTACCTTATAAACATTTAATTGAGCATGTTATGACATTATAACAAAAATAAAGCTGATATTCTTGTATTTACTGTCATTTTTTTCGTAATTGTGAATTTATACGCACGTAAAAAAAATCATTCATTGGTACACCTTTGAAAAATTAATGCCACTGCCAAAAGTGTTGATTGTTTATCATATGTTTAGATAAACGATATTTTAATGGTGATGCTACACCGTTTTTTACTAATTTCGTTTGAAATATTATATGATTATAACGTGTGCCTGATATCAAGATCATAAAATTAATCTGATGGATGAAATGGTAATTAAAGTATTAGTGGACGTTAAACGAAATCATAATGATTTTTCAAGGTCAATCATTGTCATGTACATTGAGATAAAGCCGATGGGTATTCCGATATAGATAATCCTGTTGTCAGTATAGGTACATAGTAGGTACACACGTTTCCTCTTGTAAACTACTTAAGTGAGTTTAGATATTAGGTTGTGTTGTGACTTTGGGAAATCACTTAAACCCGTTTGGAAGAATAAAAAAAAAAAGGAAATACAACTTATTTAATCAAATTCTGTTGTTTTATAATTATGATTTATATAATAAATATTTGCTCTCTAATTGATAAATGTAATATTGTTTCAATTTCAAACGATTTCAAAAAGCTCGTGTAGCATAATATTAATGTATTGAGACAAAGCTATTTTTTAAGATAAAGCTTTTAAAAATAAAATTAATATAATAATAATAAGTATGATTTCAAAAAAAGGGAGCAATAGAAAAATCCGAATAAAAACAATGTAGTGCGACTGCGACGGTACACGGTTTATATTATAATATAATATTTATGATACTGTACGCGTTTTGTACTTACATAAATTATTATTATCGTTATATTTATAAATAGGGCTAGGGACTTATAGGAGTTTATTTATGTTTTTCAAAAATCATTATAAACACAGCTAAGTAATATAGAAGTACGTTTCATAACATCAGTAGTTCTATGCAGTTCTCTTTAATTAGCATATTTCACATATTTTTCAATATTTAATTTGAGTTTTCTTGATATCGGTAAATTGTTCTTTGTACAACCGAAGAGATTAAATATTATTATTTGATATTTGATTTGTTTAAATGTAAGCTCAAGTGAATGAAAATAAAAAAAAAAAGAAATCTCATAAATAATAAAAGAAGTATAATTAATAAATACATAATACAATAGAATTTTTAAATATTTTGAGATTTCACAGTAAAAATAATTTTTCAGAAGACATTATTTCAGCATTTTTGCATTATTTTAAGGTTTTTTTTAAAGCTATAAGTCCCTAGCCCTATTTATAAATATATATATATATATATATATATTATATACGTATATCGTACATAGAGTAATAATATTATAAACCTGTAACGCGCGTTTTAGAGAGGCGAACGAGAGAAGAGCGCGCGATTCCAAAGTTGCAGCAATAATGTGTGCATCGGCGGACACGACTATTCTCCTCTCGGTCTCTCTTTCTCTCTCTCTCTTTCTTCCTTCATCTCTGTCCAATCTCTCTCTCTCTCTTTCTCTCTCTCACACACACACACACACACACACACACACACACAAATGCCGCCAAGACCGTCAAGCACGTCCGTCACTCGTCATCGCCGCAGCCGTCTCGCGCGTCGCCCCTGGGTGGTTGGTGCTCTCGAGTTGTCCTTGTTTGTTTGTAAATGGGCTTTAAAACTGGTTTCACGTGTACATTATTTTATTTATCGCCCGGGGGCTTACTGTATATTTTTATCACACACACACACACACACACGTACACGTACACGCAAGAAAGGAGAGGTAAAATGAGAAAAAAAAAAATAAATAAATAAATAAAATAACTGACCCGTGGACACGATCACACTGCTGCGCGGCGACAGCGGCGGCGGTGACATATTGTCGGACCCGATGCGATCACGTACGCGCCGACGACGCCGAAGTCGAGCAGTTCACACGAATTTTTGTTTTTGTGTCCGTTCTCGCCGCCGCCGCCTCCGAAACGCTCGCGTGTACATACAAGCCACATTATTTTATTATATTATGCGATTGAGGACACGCGTTGATAGACGACGTCACTTCGCGGCGGCGACGACGGCGGCGTCTGCGTGTGTAGACTAGAGATGCGTTGAAGAGATCATCTTTATATTATAATATTATACACATAAATTATCAAAAAAGAGTAAAAAAAAAAAAAAAAAAAAAACGAAAAATAAGAAATAAAAAACCCCTCCTACGATTTTATAGTAGTCACACAACTGCATTCGGATAAAAATGTGTTTATAATTACGTATAGACTTAGAAAACGACGTATTGAATCGCATACGAAAAGATGATTATGTTGTAAATTAAATCAAAATCGTATGCAGAAAAAAAAAAACAAAAAAACCCGCGTGTATCGCATTACCACAACGTATTTTATAATATAATAATAATAATACCGGCCGGTGCTCGTTCGAATCGTACTTACCTTAATTGTACTTACCCGTTTATATTTATGGGTATATGATAATAATAACGCGGGTATAGGACATTTTACACACGTTTTTATTTTCCTTATTCCCCTGTTACCCCCTCCCCCCCTTCACTTTTAAATACCCCATAATCGCGCGCACGCACAAT
>JAIPRM010003474.1:0-13855 GCA_025469315.1 Stegophylla sp. TES_Ste_2020
GGGTGGAATACTCTTGATGGATATGTTGATTATTAAACAAATTATATGTAATTATTCTTAGATTATGCAAATCAAAAATATCCCTCGACTTGCTGTGCAGCGTGGGGACATTTCGGTAATGAAACACCAAATGTTTATAAGAATTGGTTCCAAAAATTGTGTATAGTAAATATTAACGAAAAATGTCCAGGCCGAATAGACAGTGGCTAAAAATGGAAAGATATGTTTTGGCCGAAAAGGACACTGGTCGAAAAGAACGGATATTTTAGCCGAAAAGAGTTTCACCCATGAGTGAAGCTTCAATTTATTACACAGAACCTATCAGAACCTATCATATTGAGTAGGTAATAATTATTATTATTTTATAAATGTCTACGTATTACTAACTACTAAATGTATTATAAATTATTATAACTTGGGCTCATGCCCGTATTTTTAATAAATAAATATGTTTAACGATTTAATAACAGAATAATAGATTTTCATACTTATTCACATTTGTCTATTATTCGTGAAATTGATCAATTTAATAGTCTTTTAATAATTACAAGTAATTTTGATAAAAAGAAAAATCATAATTTCGTTATTTTACATGAAAAGAATATTCAGTTTAATACAAATTTGATGTCCTTGGTAGTTTAGCCGTTGTTAGAAAGTATATGAAGAATATGTAGATAAAAAAAAAAAATCTATTGGATTGATAAATTAAAATGTGATTAGAAAAAATAATTAGGTATATTTATTTATTTTTTTTATTTATTTTTTTTTTTTTTAAATTTAATTTCACATAAATATGAGTACTGGACCCCTTTGAGAGGACTCGTGTGGGGGCCCAGGAATATATATTTACCATATTTCAAATACTTGGCATTTATTCTTTAAAGTGGTCAAATTTTTATAGATATGTTTTCAATCAGTATTTCATTATCGCTGGTAATGAGTAAAAATTTCATGTTTCTTATACTATTGATTTTAATCTCTTAGTTTATTTTTGACCGTTGATTTCAAAGAATTGTTTTTATAACTATTTTTAATAATACCTCTAAAACAGGATTGGTAATAGTACACAGTATGTATATATATATAACCTTTAAAATTCATTTTGTCGAATTTTTATTTGATTTTATTATTTGTTGCGACATTTCAATGAAATAAAAGTTTCAGTTATTGGTTTGAATGGTAATCACTTGATGACATGACATAATTTCCAAAAATAAATTACCACTTTTGAACATTTGTTAGTAAGTGGTTCCGGCGTGAAAAAAATTCGAATTTATACTTTATACAGGCCTGTTTTATCGCAATGAGTAAATCGTCGTGGTACCCATGGCACACCCTGTACGTACATTGGTTTCCAACGTTCCCGCGGGCTCTCTCCACGGTACGGACGTCCCGTTATCGCGCGAGACCATTGCTAATCCGCGTTTTCGTCTATAAACCGTACAACAATAATATTATATACCTAAAACATAATAGCCGGTATCTATAATAGCGCGTGTAATAATACAATAATATAATGTCGTTTATATCGTATAAAACACTCTCTGCAGACGAGTTGCAACGGCGTATACAATCGGTCACTGAAATTATATGGTATTTAAATATTTGTTCCGAAATAAATCGATTTCAATCAAAACAATAAAATTGTCATCGTCACCGCGGCCGCCGACGCTCCCAGTGCGTATATACGTATATTTAATTTGTATATAATATATATATAATAT
The DNA here is from genome assembly GCA_025469315.1 of Stegophylla sp. TES_Ste_2020. Lineage (NCBI taxonomy): Eukaryota > Metazoa > Arthropoda > Insecta > Hemiptera > Aphididae > Stegophylla > Stegophylla sp. TES_Ste_2020. Next base: position 1,725 of record JAIPRM010003474.1, read on the forward strand.
AATACATAATATTGTAGGTACATATATAGATATACACGCAGTGGTTCTGCGGTACACGGCGAAGACGCGGTTTTATGGTCGGTAACATTTTGTTTTAGTGCGGTTACGACACGGCTCTCCTTTATAACGGGAAAAATGAGGACGACCGGGCTGCTGCGGCAATAGATACTACGTGTAGTATTATACACAGAAAACCTGGTCACGTTTTCTCGGAAGAATGCGCCACACAGCTAGTTGGCGACGTCTTCACAACAGTTCTTCGCCCGAGCTGTCGTGTTTTCCGTCTCCGGTGTACGAGAATAATACATAATTATTCTCTCACAGACGCCGCCGCCGCCGCTGCAATGACCAAATATGATGCGGAGAAAAATGGTCTGCTCGGACGATCTAAAATTTCGTTCCGAATTGATGAAACGCGTATGACGAAACAATTAAAACGCTCACGGCGGTTTAGGGGATGATAACTATCGAGCGCAGCTTGATTATTGAGAGATGGGATGTTAATTTATCGAAACGGAACGCTAAAAACGAAATATTTCATAGTTGCAATCAATTTCATGTACTGAATGTTATGTAGTTGTATTTAGAAAAAATAAAAACTGGTAATAAAACGTTATTAATTATTTTAGATTCTCTGTGGAGTGAAAAAACTAGTGTTTTTACAATTATACATTTTTTTATTTTCTTCTGTAAAAACTTTTTCGTTATTGAAACCTGTCCAAAAGTTTCGACCAGCAATCAGAATAAGGTTGTAAATTGTATTTAAGGACAGTGGTGCCAAACTCATGATAATCTACAAAGAAAATTTGTAAAAATTTACATTTACCTCAGTATATATTATTAAAATGTACCTCAGTATTATATGTGTAAAAATATGAGTATATATTCAATTACATCCGATTGAAGAGATCTTAGTTCTCTTTGAATTTACACCGGTAACTTGTTTTGTAAAATATTATGTCATCAATTTGTATTGCTTTGTCGGTAAAATACTTTGTTTTTATAACTATTTGTTTTGCTCACTGCAGCGACTTTAACGATCTGCCGCCGCCACCGTCACTACCAGGTCCTAATATAATATTATACAGTCGGCAAAACACACGTGCATAAATACATATATATATATATATATATATATATATGTATATATATATTATATATTTTTAGTACGTTATTATTATGTACCGACACTTTTATATGTGTTCTACAGGAACCTGTCTCGTCATTCTTCATTACTACTATACGCCAGCCTACGGAGTACTCCCCCGCATTGGTGTGGTAATTACCGCGATGTTTGATTGGCGTCTGCTATACAACAGAAATAACTAGTGTGTGTGTGTGTGTGTGTGTACCTGACAACTCTATACTTGATATACTTGATTATATGCTTCCGACAAACACTAGACACTGTTAAATGCACACACATCCATACACAATACACACAACTTGTTATTTGGGAACTGTATATATTATTTACAGTGGCATAGCCAAGAGGGATCCAATTCATGAACTTTTGTGTTAATTTATCACGCGTGTGTAATATAATATGTAAATTATCACACAAATATCGACATTATCTTTTGTGATTATTCTGAAATAGTTTTAGTGGAGCAAAAAAGCTAGTGGTCTTAAAATCATATTTATTTTATTTAGATTCCGATTGGAATGAAGAAGCTAATGTGCTTAAAATAATGTTTATTTTAAATTCTGAGTGGTGCGAAGAAGCTTATGAATTTACTATGATGTTTTTTTCCGTTCTCTAAACACTTTTACATACCTGTAGAAATACTGATCCAAAAGCCTAGCATTTCTCGAAAATCACATTATTTTAAAGGGTTTACACTTGTCGCCATTGTTGAACCCCTAACTCCGCCCCGAATTCAAACCCCCAACCCGATCATAACCCCCGAACACCAGCTCTGATCTCGACCGCGACCCCCCAATCCAAGATCCTTAACTTAAATCGACCCCCCTCCCCGGCCCAACCTCAACTTCGCCCCCTCAACCAAAGATCCTACACCCCTATCCACTCTACCATCCTACCCCTATCACTACTACCCTATCCTGTAACCATAGCAATCATAGTAACCATAGCAACTATATCCATGGTGCAAAGTCTGTCCGGCTTCTTAGATTCAGAGCAATAGCGAGGAATATTGGTTTTACAAATCTGTGTGTTCTCTTTATTTTTCCGTATCTATGAAAATACGATTTCGGGTAGAAATACTGGTCCAAAAGTTTCGATCAGTAACTCTATAGATCGGAAATGTTGTCAAGATGGTACTTAAAGGAGGTTATTTTCCAAAATTTTCAATATTTTTTCTTAGCGCTGGACTATACAAAAATTGACAAAAACCGGTAAAAAACGGTATCACCCGAATTTTTGTAAATTCGATTTTTTATTTTTTACATAACTTCCAAAATAATGAAGCTAGAAAATTGAAACTTTCACCAACTACTAAAAATAGTCACGCGCACAAATAGAATTTTTAAAAATATTTGACCAATTTTAAGGTAAGTACAACATTTTGAAAATTTCGGAAATTTCTCATTTTTTGTTACTTTTTATTTCATAAAATTTTAATATATGAATATTAAGAGCTGAAAATTCAATACAAACATACTTATATGTATAACCAACGCTCCTAAAAAAAATCTGGAAAATCGTAAGTCAGCTTTTTTTTTACAATCATTAAAAGTTAGTATTTTGATAGAATTCACTTAAGTTTTTTTAGTTTCAATTTTAGTTTCACTTAAAATTACACACTTAAACGCATATAAAAAATAATTGGTTCAGCCGAAACTTGGTACATAGATGGAAAATTGCATTGCAAATATTTTGGTGTAAGAAAAGTTTTCACAGATGAATAATTAAAAATTTTACAAGGTTTTTATAGAAAAAAAATCGAAAATAGTACGAAAAAATCAGTATAAATATAAAATTCTAAAAATAAAAATAATATTGATTACTTAGTTACTAATTAATAATATTGGACTATTACTGGACATTTGAAAAACTTAAGTGAATTTTATTCGATGTACCTATTATTAGAAAAATTTAATACTATAAATAGCTCAAAATCCAGAATTTTTCATAAAGAGGCAAAATGACAATTACACTTATTACTGAGAGGTTGACCATTTATTCATATGCATTATATTGTATTGCATTTTTTATTTTTATTAAGGCATTTATTAGCTCATAGACACACGCGTACGCTCACGCACACACACACACGCACGCACGTACACTTATATGGAAAACCAACATTATTAATAACATTTTTTTAAATATATCCTTATCACCAATTATTATTATTATATAGTATTTGAAGCTCCGTTTAGAATCATTTTATTGAAGAAATGATTTATCGTTTCTTTAAAATTTAATACCCGCAATAAGAGCTTCTCACCCGAGTTGCAAAGAATACTCATTGTGCAAAGAATGTCCGGTTTTTTATTTTTATTTTTTATGTGTATTCGTTTCCGTATAGAAATACTTGTCCAAAACTTTATGAAAATATAATATGAAAATTTAAATATAATATAATACTATTGTCTATTTAGACAATAATATGAAAATATATTTTAACGAAAGAAACTTTTTAACGTGAATTTCTTTTTGTAAATTTTTTTTTTCTAACACTTATTTTTTATCTAAATCGTTTTTCTCCTATTCTCAGTTAGTAATATGACATAAAACTAACTGAATGGAAAATTAATTTTTACTAAAAAAAATTAAAGTACCGTTCAAAATCGTTTTATTGAATACATTGTCATTTCTTTAAAATTTAAGACACCTACCAAATCCCATCCGAGAATTAGTGAAGAATACCTGTGATGGAAAATCTGTCTGATATTTTCATTTATTTTTTTATGTGTACACATTTTTGTGTAGAAATACTTGTCTAAAAGTTTTCGCCGACACCTTCTTGAATCATTATTTTGCTCTAGATGGTACTTTTGAGAAATAAGTTTTCGAAATTCTCAATATTTTTTCCGAAATTTGGGAAAAACTACTCACAATGTAACAAAAACATCTTTAAAACATTTTTATCAATCCAATTTCAATGAAAATTTTAATATACATAGATTACAATATAAAAAAATTTAGGTAAAACAACATTTTTAATAGGTATGTATAATAGGATTTTAATAGGTATGTCTTTTATTAATTTCATAATTTCATTGTACTTCAAAAATTTAATCGATACGTAATTTACATATATTAATATCACTTCGATTTTGGAGCCTCTTTACAAATTATACACATGACACATCTACATCCTACTATATTAAATTTATAATTCAGTTTTGATTATTGGTTTTCGATTAACCTACCCTAATATTTCGATTACATTTTTAATTTAAATTATTTTTCCAACCGAATAAAAGCCAACAGTAAAAAAAAATAACTGTTTCGTAAAAGTTCAAATAATAAACACATAATTTATATTATCAGTTCATACAGCAAAGTGCCAATTATTTTCATCCAAATCACAACCAAACAGTGGCGTATGTAGGGGAGGGTTTTGAGAGTTTAAACTCTCCTCGAATTTTAAAGTTGATAGGGACATAATATGTGCAAATTTATTTAGTCTATTTATAAACTATATCCTAGCGGTACAGCATGAAACAAAAGTAGATTACAGACGCATATATAAATAAAAATAATTAATTTTAGTTTAATAATGTAATATTGTATATTATTGTAATGCGTAAATACAGTGTTTAAGTTATTTGTGTGTGTGTGAATAATTATTATTTATTACTGGCATTATTTTCATAAAACTAGATAACGATTAACGAAAGCTGTCGTCTTTTCGTTGACAATCATTTCAAAGGCAGTAAAATTATCGATAAGACTAGTTAATTGTTTTTTATGTTCTTACGAGTGAAGAGTAGTAGAATAAAACTCTTATTAAAATTAAATTATTCGTAATATTAATTAATCTATTCTTATTTTATTATTCCCTCCAAAATTAAATCCTTTATACGCGACTGCAACCGAATATTAAATTGAACAAAATAATTAACGAAATAGCTGATTCTTATACTACATACTTATTCATTAAATTTAAAGGGGGTAATAAAATAATTAGTCCTAGACTGTTAAAATCTTAATCACATGACTTTGTCTAAGGACCATCATCAACTGCTGGATAAACAAAACAATTTAAAAAAAGTGTGTACTTCACTCGTCGGGGTGTTCTTCGCTCGTCAAGTGGGATTCTTTTAACGGGTGTATTGAATTTTAAAGAAACGATAAATCATTTATTCAATAAAACGATTCTAAACGAAGGAAGTGTGTTGAAAGAAAAAATAAATAATTTCTTCGATAAAATGATTCTAACTAAAGCTTCAGTTAATTATAGACAATGATTGAATATGTCAAATAGAAAAATAAAATTAAAATATAAGTTTAAAGTTTAAGATTAAATTTAATAACTTTACAATGACAAAACAAATTTGAAGTGAAAACCACTTGCCAAGTGGAAGTCGAATGTAAGCTTTTAGGTTCTAAACGAAGTTAAGAAGCTTATGATTTTACTATGATGTTTATTTTTTTCTCTTTCTGTGAACACTTTTTCGTATAGAAATACTTGTCCAAAAGTTTCGATTAGTATTTCTATAGAGCCTAAATCACACCCAGATAGTACTTTAAAGAGGTTATTTTGCAAATTTCTCAAAATTTTTTTCAAAAACACGGAAAAATTTACAAAAAACGGCAAAATATGCAGTTACCAGAATTTTCGTAAAAATTGAAAATTACTTTTTAACATAACTTCTAAAATAATGCAGCTGGAGACTTGAAACTTTCACCAATTACTAAAAATGGTCACGAGAACAATTTCAAAAATATTTAATCAATTTTGAGTCTAGTACAGTATTTTGAAAATTTCTCGTTTTTTGTTAATTTTTATGGAACACAATTTTTGATTTTTGTTATTTAGACTTGAAAGTTTAATCTAATCTTACTGATGTCAGTATAATATACTCGTATATGAGTATATTGACCTGAAAAAATCTTGGAAATCGTAAGTAAACTTTTTTCTATACCCGTTTAAAATTAGAATTTCGACGAAATTCGTTAGTTTTAACTAAAATTATACACTTTAACGTACATAAAAGAAAATTGACCGGACCGATTTTTTTGAAACTTGTTGCCTAGATAGAGAATTTCATTGCAAATATTTTGGTGTAATAAAATTTTGAGCGAACAAAGAATTAAACATTTTACAAGGGTTTGTTTTAAAAAATCAGAAAAAGTACGGACAAAGGAAATAATGTTTTTCGCTTAAGCTATTAGCTACATATTTTTCGATAAAAATAGATCAATGTACTATTAAATACAATATACTCGTGGCGCCACGAGATCTCCAGTCCGTCACGTTTACGTCACGTTTACGTGGAACTATTTTTCCCCAATATAATTGTTTTTATTATTTATAGACCATGGCGAAATCGTGTTTACATATTTATTAATAAATAGTTATATACATATAACTTATTACATATATATTTAGTTTCAGTGTATATAATAATACTATAATATTCACCAAGAAAATTATTTTATATATTTAACTACTGAGCATTGATGATGCTCATATTTAGGCATTTATATAATTTATGTGCATATAAAACGTCACATCATCACACTAATTATTTACAAATTTCACTCACTGTGTGTAACATTTATATAGTGCTTGTTGTATTTATGGTGGAGCATGTGTGAAAATATACACGTTTTTTTTTATATTATGAACTTCCTACATTCAGAATCATTTTATTGAAGAAATTATTTATCATTTCTTTAAAATTCAATACACCCGTCAAGAGTATCCCATCCGATGTACGAAAAACACCCCGACAAGAAAAGTGTACACTTTTTTAATTTCTAATTTTCGGGGAATTTTCAAAGTATACATTTTATAACAGTATAATAAATTATGATATAACATTATTAAACAATTAATAAAATATTTTAACAAAAATAAATTAACAAAAAATAAAAAAATAAAAATTGTGCTAATTTAGGAAAAAAACGTTTTTATAATATACAACTTTAAAGCTCTGTAGTGAATGAATTTTTTCAAATAAAATTCTGAAATTTTTCACTGCATTTTGAAATGGCAAAGTGGTTCTAATAAAATACTCTATAACAAAATTCGTTCTTCGGTTTCAGAGATACGCGTAGCTAAATACAATTTAAGCAAAATTGATAATTTTGTAATTATAAAAAACCTAAAAAAGGATTCATATTGAATTCATTTTATATATTTTTTGCATCTTCTTGACAAGCTCTTTCAAATTATCTAAGAATCAATTCTCTATCTCTTCTATTTTAAAAATAATTAAAAATGAATTATAAGGCATATCTCGTAGGCTTTTTTAAAATATATAATATTATTAAACCACAGAGGTATAAAATTTGATTTATCATTATATCTTATATCAAAGCTAAGTATTTCTAAAACTTTCTAAAACTTATCTCTATTATTGTAGAGAATTTTGTTTTTTAATTATTCACAACAAGTTCTTAAATGTTATTAACATAATTATATTTTTTATTTATTTTTTTACTTGTGTTTTACTAAGTTTTGATTTTTTATGAAGAAATTAAAATTATTTAGAAGAAAGCCTAATAAAATTATAAAACTTAAAGATGAAAACATTATCCGTGTTTGTATGGCGGTTTTTAATGATAATTTCAATTTTCAAGATAATCGTAAATGCATATAATATACGTTATATTATATAACCATTTAAAAAGGCTCATCATATAAAGCTGAAAAATTAAAATATTGTGAAATGTTGAACGAATAAATAATTAAGATACTAGTCTAGCCTTTAAGTTTGATAACAGGTCAATTTCCTCTAATATCAAAATTGGTGATAGGTATTAATATGATTCTATGGAACTTAAATTGCTATATTGTACGCTGACAAGACAAAGACAACATGCATACAAGTCTAAGCGTCTCCTTAACAAAAAATTATGTATTTGTGTATGCACCTATCGAGGATATGAAATTTCGTCTTTATCGCAATAGTTATTCATCGTTGTGTAACTTTCTTGAGAAGTTAACGATATAATTAGGGAAGTACCTATATAAACTCCATTTCAAACCGAAATCTTAATGTGAAACTTACTGCAGGGCATGTGTGACAAAAACGATAAGATATGATTTAGTCAGATTACAATCATTAGAATTTAAAAAATAAAATATAATTACATTAAAACAATGTAATACACATGTATTCGATTTGCGTAAATTTTCCACGTAGACATATTGTTGTTACAATGTTACATTGTACTGCCAAGTGCCGATTTTATATTTACGAATTATCACGAATCCCCTTTATGCTGTAAATAATTTTATGGACCGCGAACATCATGCATGTAGGTAGTGATGACTGACGATATCACAGGTAATGATAAAATTTTAAGTATAGGTTATGTGCAAACGTAACATTTTGTTTTTCACAAAAATATGAATTAACGAAAAACGTCTCTAAGAGCTGCACCTCATTAAATTATTCGAAAATTAAATAATCTAGTTTACTACCGGTGTTTATAGAATGTACAAGCTAGCATTATATATTATCATACTCTGTGGTTATGAACACTGTAATATATTATACATTATTATATTGACGTATATTATATAGTATACAACCTGTCGCACGTAATCATATCAATTTTAGATAGGCAAATAGGTGTTATTACGACAAATACACGTTATTATATGCTGAACGGTTAGGTCAGGTTGAGATGAAAAATCCGAACCACAAATCTCCATACCGAAAACTCACCTACATAGTAAATAATCTATCTATTAGTGTTGTCATATTTGATGATAATTACATAAATTTAAATAATTTATAGTGGAGATTATTTAAAGACTTTTAAATCATAAAATTGATTAATTATCAATGATAAGACAATGATAATTAATTATCATATGACCAAATGGGTGGGAAGAATTTAATCCCCCATTCTATTAAAAGTGAAGGTATTATATATATATATATCTTTTTTACACATTGTAACAAATAAAAAAATAAAATTCACATATTTCTTTATAAAAGCGGATTCCCAATAACAATTATAATCTTTCAAAATTTATTAGAGAAATCTGACCCATCACTTTATGGCAGCTTAATTAAGGCTGAACGAACAAAATTTTAAATTAAATGAAAATAATAACTTTTTGAGATTTAAGTAAATCTTTTCCTTGAATACAATGAAAAATATAATTTTTAAATTTTGTTGATAATCATGAAAGACTTCTACATAATTAGAACAATTTGATGTCTCCCTCTCCCAGAAAATGTATTTTAGTTATACTCATAATCAATATGTCTAATTGGACATTATTATTGTATATTTATCGTTATCGTTAACACAGACTTAAAAAAACTACCTTGTGCATTAATTTATTGAAACAAATTATACCGTGTAATTATTAGAATATCGAATGTGGTTAATACCATAGTATCTACGAAACAAAAAAACAGAAATTTGTATAGCTCTCGGTAAACGTTTATTGGAATAGTTCCATGGTGGTGTGGATCCGTTAGGGGTGGGGGAAAAAAAAGCCGGACATACTTCGCACCACGGATATACATCACTTTTCGGGTGTTATATTCTTGGTGGGTGTGTTGTATTTTAAAGAAACGATAAATAATTTCTTCAATTAAACGATTCAGAGCAGAGATTCAGATATTATACAATAAATATTGTCAGTACCTAATCTAACTTCGACGTTAAAATCTAAATGAAAGACTGGGGGTGGCACCGACACTAGTCAATTTACCCATAATTTAACTGATAAAGTTATGACTTTCGAATTAGAACTTTTGAAAAAAGTTAATATTATAACCACAATGTTAACAGCTCCCGAAATGTATTTATCCAAAGCTCAAGGGATGTACAAAATAAGAGGGGGTATATAATTGAGAGCAAGCGCATATCCAGGATTTTCTGATGGGGAGGGTTCACAAATTTTTTCGTAAACTTACCGTTATTTATTTCAATCCCAACGACCTATAGTGTTACTATAATTTCACGAAATATTAATTACTTTTTATGAATGTACGATATACTGAAAAAAGAAAAAAGTAAGAAACGTAATAAAAATTATATTTTCTATAAATTTTAATATTTTGTATTACCTATATTTACATGTGCATATGAATGACTGAGTTTCATATTTTATACAGTATTTATCAATATATAGGTTTAAAAATACTGTAAATTTTTTGTATTTAAATTTAGTTTTATAATATCTCAGTCTACTTATTTTTTGTTTACTTTCACGAAGTGTTTGAAAAAAACTCAAAAATTATATACCATAAATTACAAATTACAAATTTTACTACTAAACCATATTTTTAATAATTATAATATTATTATTATTATTATTATTGTATTTTTATTATTAAAGAGCAGAGATAAAATATATTTTGAATGATTTGATAAAATTCCTGTGTAAAAAAAAAAATTTCATCTCGCTTAAAATAGACGAAAACACAATGCAATTATAGGTATTATTGAATACTTTTTTTCTATACTTCTATTTTTCAAGGGTACTCAGAATCTCATGGGTGGGGTTGTGACCTGATAACCCCCCCCTTGGCTACGCCCCTAGGTTTGTTTTGAACGCACAATAAATCGTATCTTAACTAATGTTTATTTCTGATTCATTTTATTTCGTTTTTGTCATTCTCCTTTTTCCTCGTGATCTCGTTAAATGAAGCCATTGATCATGAAGTCATTGTCTTCGGGTGCCAACATGCGCTGTTGGTACCCCGTTCCCATGAACCATGGTTAACCCGTTATTATGGTTACCCCATTACCATAGTTACCCTATTACCTTGATTATCGTGTTACCATGGTTATCATGTTACCAATGGCCACATTTATGTCCAACAATGACTAAAAATCAAAGCGACAAATTTCAACCCTTTGAAATAATGTGAATTTTGAAAAATGTTAAGTATCAAAACTTTTGGATAAGTATTTCTGTACACAAAAATGTTCACGGAACACAGAAAAAATAAATAAACAATTAAACACCATTGTAAATTCATAAGCTTTTTCACTCTGCTTAGAAACTAAAATATGACAAAGAAAATCCACCAAAGTTGTATTTTTTTTCGAACAAAAAGCTGATGGAAAAAATGGAAATATAATAATGGTTAAAAAATAATAATAAAAAATAAACCCGATAATAGTAACGCGCGTACTTTTATTATACATATATATATAAATATCGTGTAACCGCTATAATATTGTTATTATATGTATACTGTATAGTCGTTGTCGTGATTTTTCTGATGTCCGTCCGTCCGTATATTATTTACCGTGTAATTTGTCTCCCGTCTCCTCCCGTCGCGCCCACAGCCGCCAGTCCATGAAAGGTTCGACTGCAGTCTCTCCCGGCAGCGACGCGGCGCCATCCGCGTGCCCTACGCCGGAGCAGCCTGCACACGCGGCACACACACACACACACACACACAACGAACTGCGCCTCTACGCGGCCGGCTGCATCACACACACACACACTTATCCGTAGTATTATACGTGCGGTGGTATGGAGGTACGCGCGGCGGATACGGTCCCGGCCCCGACACGCACACACGCCATGCACACGTATAAACGAATGTATGTATACACGTTTTTTATTTTTTTTATTTTCTCTCTTTATTTTGTTTCACTTCGGATACACACGCACGCACGTAAATATATATATATATATATATATATAATAGTAATAATAATAATAATAATAATAATAATAATAACAACGTAACAGCCGCCGCCGCAGCCTGCAACACACGCGGTCCCTGTGCCCGCCGTTGATTACAGGTTATAGCACCGCCGCCGCAGCGTACACGCACACACGTACGTACGGAAGAAGACGGCGGCGGCAGCGTGCATGACATGTATATATGTGTGAACGCACGTGTATGTGTGTGCGAGTGTATATTAAGTTGGCCCGCAGCTCACTCACACACACACACACACACTCTTGCGCGCGCGCAAACGGGCTCGGAACGGTTCGTTTGCCGCCGGACCGGCACCAGCAGACTACGAGTTCGTGTATTTGTGCGTGTGTGTGTGT
>JAIPRM010003474.1:13955-25982 GCA_025469315.1 Stegophylla sp. TES_Ste_2020
GTGTGTGTGTGTGTATTACCACAACTACAGACGCGGTCGTGGCGAAGACGGCCACCGCCTATGGGAGGAACTGCCCCGGCGGCGTGTGTGCGTTTGTGTGTGTACGCGTGTCCCGTGTATTTACGTGTGTACGTGTGTTCGTGCCCCGGTCGGGTCGAGACTTTTTTGCCTTGGGGTTCTCCGACTCTCTCGGAACACGCCCCACCGCCGCCGACGACGACGACTTAACACACACACACACACACACACACACAAACACATGCGCAAGACTCTGTGTGCCGCCGACGGGTGTGATGCAACTGCCGCCGTCGCCGTCGCTGTCAATACACGACGAGACGAGCCACCAAGTCACACACACATTACACAGTAACGGATGGAGAAGTCCTAGATTTTCATCATATCGATTTTAGTTAAGTCGTATTTAGGTATCGGAGGTATTATAGGAGCTAATAAAAGGTTTAATTTGCAACAACAACAAAAATCTACATACTTCGCACCATGGGTATTCTTCACAATCGGGTGGTATACTAATGGTGGATAAGTTGAATTTTAAAGAAATGATAAATCATTTCTTCAATAAGACGTTTCTAAAAGGAGCTCCGGTTAATACAACAATAACTGTCAATATTATAATATTCAGTATGTTTAACATTACATTTTTATTAAATAATACAATTAATAATAATTCAATATAAATAAATAATAATAATAATAAATAAATAAATAATATATAATAAATAAATAATAATACAATTAATAATAATTCATCTCCATTTCATTAATCTTGCAAATTACCGATTTCGTAAAATATGTTACTTAATAAAATGGAAAATTAAACTGCGATTATTTAACTAAAATCATTCAAACTTAAAAAAATTATTCGTTGAGGCTATTGAAACAACTTTTATCAACGTGAGGAATATTTTAGAAAATTACATTTTTCACCAAATTAGAAATGAACTTTTATATGAAGTTTTGATTGAAAAAATAATTATAACATTATATTACATAAAAATTACCAGGTTTATACAAATTCTTACTCTAAACGACTATAAGCAAAAATTAGTTTTAATATTTCCGATATTTTTTCGGTACCATTATTAATACTTATAAGTTAGATTGTATGAAATGTTCAGAAATTAATATCAAGTGACATAATTTTATGAATTAAAAACTTGTAAAAAACTGAGAAATTTCTAATATTTTCAAAGTTCTATACTTAGTTAAAATGGAGTCACATGATTTTGAAGCTTTATAAAGTATGAACGTGTCTATATTTGATGAAAGTTTCAAGTTCCTGATTCCACTACTTTTTAATTTATGTTAAAAAACTAAAATCAGTTTTATACAAAATTAAATTATAACAAATTTTATCATTGAAGATTCTCAAGGAAGGCATGAAGCTAGGTTTTTACAATGATAATTACTATTTATATATGTATATATGAACACTTTTCGTATAGAAATAAACGTACAAAAGTCTCCACCAGCAACTTCTTGAAATTAGATTTGCCTGTAAATAGTACTTTAGAAAACTACCTCTGTAACCCTGTTTTATTTTCAAATATTTTTAAATTATAACAAATATTAATTACATTTTCTGTTACATTAGTTGAAGCTGATAGAGGTATTTATAGGTACCAGGTTTCTTTCTTTAGTCAAAATGTCTGTGATCAAACAAGTATGGACCCTCCCCTTGAAAAAATCATGGTTGCGCCACTGGTAACAACTTACAATTACACGTTAATAAAAAATAAAAGTCACTGTCGAGTGTAATACCATACAATTTTTGAAACTTCAATAACCCTATTTCTCTTCAGTATGTTACTGAGTAAAGCCATAATATATACACCAATTTGCAACTTTTCTTGAGAAAAATATAACATACATTTTCAAAATTACAATGTTACAATACCTTATGCGTATGTTACAATACCTTAATGTGCGCTGCCACAACCCACAACTGATTATATAATTAATTATTGATTTTCGCCAAAGCATTATGTATTAAGTTGTAATTCGTATCTTCATATATACATATAACTGTATAGGTAGATATTCGAAAAGAAATATAAAAATAAAAACATTTTAACCACATCGATAGCAACACCACAGAGCATATGAAATATTTTCATATACTCTGTAGAAGCACATTGATAGCAGTGATATATTATCTGTTTAATAAATAAACATAGATATAAAGACAAAGCTCAGTACTATATGCAATTCTACTATTATTGCTACCACTACTACACAGTGAGTAGAAAGGATTATGTCAAAACTCGATACAGACACGTCACACATAAAAACTTATTTTATAAATTTTAAAATATTATGATGTAAATCTAAGCAAAAATACTTTGAAATTGAAAAAAACACACGATCATATTTTTTTTAATTCATCTTTTCTCTTCTATATTACTTTATTATAACCATTGTTTCTTCTTTCGTAATGCATTTAAGTAATTTAACATGTCTTGTACGCCACCTTCTCCGCCCGCCCTGCAACGAACTCGAATAACAAAACTTCAAAATTAACCAAAAAATTCTCATTATAGGATTTCAAATTTCAGATTTTTTCAACAAATAAAAATTAATTGGCAGATAAACACTTATAAAAAAATAAATAAAAAAAAAACAGGTTTTTATAGTCGTAACTCCAAAATTATTAATAATACTACCTATAGAAACTTTAAACGTTCACTTATTTTCAACAACAGTATAGTAAGAAATGGATAACACTTCCAAGACAAAATTTGACTACCTTTTGGATAATAACGAAATTTTGAAAATGTCGTTTTAAATATCTGGTCGACATAGCAGTATATAGTAGCGGCCAGAATCCATGAGCGTATTTCAAAGGAGGGCGAAGGGACGATCCCTCCCTGGGTATCTAATTAAATATATTTTTTTTAGGTACTGAGATGAATGAAAAAGTTAATATTTCGACAATGATAGTTTTTTCTTTTTATGAAATTACTTTTTATATAGAAATACTCGAACAAAATGTTCATACGGTAATTTTTTTGATTAAAAATCGCATCTTGGTGGTAATTTAAAGAGGTAATTTTTCAAAATTTTCAATTAATTTTTCAAAAACAAGAAAAATTGCAAAAGATTTAATAAAAATGGCAAAATTTATGTAAATAAGATTTTCGTGTCATACAAATTTTAACTTGAGTTATAAAAAAAAAAAGGTAAGTGAAGTTATACTAAATTTTCAACTAATGATATCGATAATTCTAAATTTTATGAGATAAAACATTACGAAACACTAGGTAATTCAAAAGTTCTATATTTATCCCAAAAGTGATCAGTACTCGTATAACAGCCCTGAAAAATCACAAAAATCATTGATACATTTTCTTTTAAAATAATTTAAAATTAAAATTTGTCAAAAATATAAACCGATTTTTTACATAAAAACTTATAGGACACTTTTTATATTAAATTTTTTGGCTAAAGAGGTTTGGAAATAAGGCCGTTATTTTGTGTTTGGTGATAATCATTTAAATATCTTAATTCACCACTGACCAGTGCACTCCGTTTTCCTATATAGTGTAAAAAAAAAATTAAAGTAAAGACAAGAAAGCCGGACATACTTCGCACCACGGATATTTTTCGCTCTTCGGGTCAGATACTCTTGAAGGGTGTGTATAATTAAAAAATAATAATAAATCATTTCTTCAATAAGACGATTTTGAACAAAAGAAGTTGATAATATAAAGAACAATAATAGTCGTCATTTTCAACATAATTACCGAGAGTATCTGACCCGAAGAATGAAAAATATCCGTGGGGCGAAGTATGTCCGGCTTTCTTTACCTTACTTTGCTTTATTTTACTTTACTTTTTTTTTCCTAATAAATTAAGGGGGAAAAATTAGTGTTAGAAAAATGTCCAAATTTTTTTTTTACATTTTCAAAATTTTCTTGCATCTAAATTTTTCACATATTTTTGTCTATATTTCAATTTTCATTAAGTTCGGATCAAAAAATAATAGTTTCCAAGTTTTTTTTTTGTCAAATTTTGGGTAGTTTTTTCAAAAAAAAAAAAAAAAATGAAGAATTGAGAAATTCAAAGTGTCCTCTCAAAAGTACTAACTAGAGGCAAATCCGATTTCAAAAAGTTACTGATCGATACTTTTGGACAAGTATATCTATACGAAAAAGTGTTTACAGAAAAAAAAAAAGGGAAAAAATAAGCATCATTGTAAAAACACTAGCTTCTTCACTTCGTTCAAAATCTAAAATATAATTCTAATTTTGAATTAATTATGAATTGTTGTTGTTGTCTGAGAAAAATACAAATTAGCGCACACAATATTACACTAGGTGTAGTTTATCAATACAAGAAATCTAAAAAAATATATCGGTTTGTTGACATTAACGGGCGCACACCGTGTGACGTACACTGTGTTTTATATCCAACACAATTGTGTAGATACATTATTATTAATATAATAAGTTTATACAGACTTCGTAGCTACAGTCCACGCTCAAGATGTGCAAAATAATTCACGTTTCACTTTTGGTGACTGTCTGATATAAATAATTCGTGTTAATGCTGTACGAGTAATCACCCAGACAAAAATTATTCATAAACGAATATTGGGATTATTAGAGAGAAAAAAAATCGGGTTGAGTAGGTTTAAGACCGCTTTTCAAGTGTTTTTCTTAGCCAGAGCTTGGAACCAGGAATGATTTGGGTTTAGAGTTTAAAAAAACTTTAAAATTTTTTCGATTCTATCACCGATCATTAAAACCTTATTGTATTTTTTGCAATTTCTAATTTTCGCTGCTAAATCTGTTTTCATAAATATTATTTTCGTGATTATCAGTAAAAAACAGATTTTTGAAAATCACCTAATGATTAGTTAGGTTATAGGTTATGGTCTATTAAAAAAATTTGTAGAAAAATGGATCTAACTAGACACAGTAGAATGCAGGCACCTGGAGATCAATTTTACTGACCTCTTTTGGGAAGAAACTTTTTTTTTCATTCAAATTCAAATTTTTAGTTTGGCACTAAAAAAAACGACATTACTTCTTGCCTTTCTTCAAAAAAATTCCACTCTTTTTTCTTCGTAAAAATGCTTCAATGTTTCATTGTTCTTTGTCGCATAAAAAAAAATTAAATGTAGATAGAACACATTGATTAGTTAGCATGTATAACTCCAAATCTGTTTTAATACATGTGCCTGCTATTATTACCACCACTATAAAATTACAATGGTAAAATTGTATTGTCCAAATTCATGAAATTTTAAAAATGAGAAAAACTTATTATTAAATTGAGAAAAGAGCAATAATGCGAGGAACTCGCAAAATCATGTATTTATATACACTTACCGGTTAAATATGGAAAAATAGGCAAAATAAGATTTCGTATTTGAATTATAAATAACACAAAACAAATTTTGTTCGAATCCATTTTCTTATACGATGTAGCAAAAAAACATGCATATGCACATGAAATTCACAGCCTTGATTATATGTAACTCAAAATGTCATGGCAGCATGTCATTAGAGGAATGTATTAATATCTTGTATTTATTTTACATTCCTTGTATGAACAAATGATTAAAATAATATAAAAATATAAAATATTTAAAAATTATTTTTATGTTTCAAAAACTAATTGATAAAATAAAATTACTAATTATATCTTAAATATATTTTATATTGTTAATAGATTCAAATAATTTTATCTTATAACAAATCAATTCTTGGTTGTTAACATGTTATCCAAAGGTTCTTATCTAATGTCATATAATCTGGCTAATATCAACATTATTCAATATTTTAGCAATATGCATGACGGATAATATTAACATTTAGCTTATGTCACATTATCCAAATGTTAACATTACCCTGACATATATATATAGGTAATATGTGTTATATGTTATATAATACCTCGGCATTATCGTCATTGTTGTAAACACGGGATTCCTTACAGCAAACGTTGCTTTTTAACAAATCTTTTCTCACACACTCTGAGTTTAGTTTTTTCGACGGCTACATCACCAAATCGCGTGTTGCTCAAAATCCTGTGCACTTGGTTTTCTTCCTACACGAGTCCAGAGTCGTGTTATATCAACATGGAAAGCACAATAAATAATCACCTACAACAGTGGTTCCCAAACCTTGCGGCGCGCCTCTCCTGGGAGGCTCGAGCATCTGGCAGGGGAGGCGCGATGTAAATATTATCAGAACATTCGATTACTTGATAAAAGTAATTTCATGAAATTTATTCTAGAAGAAATCATACAGTGTACAAATTTTTATAGAGAAAATCTATCATTATATTTCGTAAAGAAGAGATACAAATAATCGGATTTTCATATGATTCTTTATAATAAGAATGGAATTTGCTTCATTGTAACTTTAAGGATTTTTGATCGAAATAAGATATGATTATCCTGGGGTTAGCGACAAAGCTTTTTATGGTGTAAAGAATGATTTTCTGCAGTAACTGTATTAAAATAAAAATGTCGGTTCAAACTAGACGAGGAAAAGAAATAAGTGGAGCGATATTTAAGTATACACGTCACATCCTAACTTTGGGACTACTAAATTATAGTAGGTACACGGAAAACAAGCACATTATTTAATATTGTGTACCTATTATACAAAATTAAAATATAGGTAACAGTTTAGACTGTTTCTTTGATTATACAAACGTAAAAATTTAAACAAAAATAACAATATGCTGAGGAACTATTTTTGTAACGTTTCTAAGTAACTTATTTCGTAGGAGACGTGAGAAAAAATTACCATTTTTAGGGAGGCTTGAAGAAAAATAGTTTGTGAACCGCTGACCTACAATATAAAGAAAAAAAAAATTGAACAACATTTTTATATTTATTTTTATTGAATTTTCTTATACACTTTTCGAAAGATCATAACGGTCTTAGCGGTAATAATAAAAATACCTTCTGGGATGATTTAACATTTTATACGGTAAAATCCGTGGTGCTGGAGTTGAATTAGGTTACCGAAATATGTACGAGACTAAATTCACCTAGCACGTGATAAGTTCCGAATAAAACAAGACAAAAAAAGATTTTCATCCTATGCTACAAACTTTTAAAAATTAAACATCCTCAACAAGACTATTCCCTTATTTGTACCACTCTTCCACTTCCATCCTTAGCCTCCCATTAAATTAAAACCTATACTTATTTCCCTCCTAAATAGCTCCCTTGACTCACCTCAACACCTATTCTCAATTTCCTTTCCTATTCCCATCCACCGTGCAAGAAATCACATCCAATTCCAAATTTCTCATTTTCATAACTAATTTAGACAAATACATCACTTACATCCGATTTTTCCCCAATGTATTTTAGAGCAAAGCATGTATTAGTATTACAAATCTGCGTATTCTTTTCTGGAATATATGAAAACATGATATCGGGCAGAAAAATACTGGTCCAAAAATTTCGATCAGTAACTTTATAGATCGAAAATGTTATCAAGATAGTACTTTTAAGAGACCATTTTTCAAAAATCCTCAATACTTTTTCTAAAATTATTCAAAATTGATTAAAAACCGACATAATTGGAATTTTCATACATTTGATTTAATTTTAGATTTTGAGCAAAGCGAAGAAGCTAGTGTTTTTACAATTATGTTTATTTTTTATTTCTGTGAACCCTTTTTCGTATGGAAATACTTGTCCAAAAGTCTTGACCAACATTTTATTGCAACCGGATTCGCTTTTTGATAATGCTTAGAGAGGTAAATTTTCTAAATTCTCAAATGTTTTCTCAAAATTTGGGAAAAACTACAAAAAATTTGACAAGAAAACCTGGGAAACTATATTTTTTAAATTCAAATTTCATGAAAATTTAAACATAGGTGGACAATAATATGGGGAATATTTTGGTACAAGAAAATTTTAAAAATGTGAAAAAAAATTTTGGACATTTTTTCTTACACTCTTTTTCTTCATTAAATTATTTTTTCCTTTTTTTTATTTATTAAATAAAAAATTAATGTAAAGTAAAATAATGGAAAGTAAAGTGAAGTAAAGCAAAGATAAGTAAAGTAAAATTAATTTAAGAACTAAAGTAAAGTAAAATATATAGTAAAGTAAAGACAAATAAAGCAAAGATAAGTGAAGTATAAACAAGAATGCCGGATATATTTCGCACGCGCACATAAACACAATTATCATGTACCCAATATTATTAAATAAAATTTGTTAAATATAACCTAATCGACAATTTTATTATTATAATTGTATATTGATTAAAGCTCCGCTCTAAATCGTTTTTTGAAAAAATAATTTATTGTTTCTTTAAAATGCAATACACCCACCAAGAGTATCCTACTCGAGGAGTGAAGAGTACCCTTACTGTTGTATTGTCACATACATATATTTTCACTTGTATTTGAACTATTGTCTGCTTAGCACCTAAGACATTTTAAAAAACTAGATCTCTGTTAAATTAATTATGTAGGTTTGGGACTGGGCTTGAATACCAACCCAGATAATATTATGGAGTAAATGATCGCTGCAACACGATTGCGCATTTTTTCCTTTTTTTGCCCGACTAATTACACCACGATTGCGCAAAACAATTTCAACACGATTGCGCCCCGATCCCTTTTTACCTGTTAAAATCACAATATTATTGCGCACCAAATTATATGTGTATATAGTACTATATACTGCGTGTCTATGTATAATCATTTATGTACAACATAAAACAATTTGAACAAATTATCATCATTGGCTTGGTTAAAAATTAATAATAATAATTATTATTACAATATTTTTTGTTTGTCGATATTATAGACATAACATACCAAATTAAACGAGTAAGCATTGGTATTAATTTTTATTTTTATAATTTTATTTGATCATCGACTCGGTGTAAAACAATAAAGATAAGATTTTCTCAATAAGCGATATCATTATATCTGCGTTTGATACATCGATGTTGGTATTTAAGTTTCATTCTCAATTTGTATCGCGTATAGAGTGAACGCATCAGTGTAAACGTGTGTCAATTATTAAAATGGATCTGAAAATACAAAAAAAATTTCAAATAGAAAAAGGCACTCGTTTAATTTGGTATATGTCTATAATATCGACAAACAAAAAATATTTTAGTAATTATTATTATTATTAATTTTTAACCAAGCTAACGTTGATAATTTATTCAAATTGTTTTATGTTGTACATAAATGATTATACATAGACACGTAGTATATAGTACTATATACACATATAATTCGGTGCGCAATAATGTTGTGATTTTAACAGGTAAAAAGGGATCAGGGCGCAATCGTGGTGAATTAGTCGAGTAAAAAAAGGAAAAATTGCGCAATCGTGTTGCAGCCGTAAATGATACTTCTTTTCCATCCGTCCTTGTTTAACACCAATCAATATATTATCTTAATGTAAATTTGAACGGACGTCGAGATATCAATTTAAAATGAT
The DNA here is from genome assembly GCA_025469315.1 of Stegophylla sp. TES_Ste_2020. Classification (NCBI taxonomy): domain Eukaryota; kingdom Metazoa; phylum Arthropoda; class Insecta; order Hemiptera; family Aphididae; genus Stegophylla; species Stegophylla sp. TES_Ste_2020. The sequence continues at coordinate 23,413 of JAIPRM010003474.1, forward strand.
GTGCATTGTACCGTTTACCTTACTCGCGCTCATGTGGCGGCAAATAGCTCGTGCTTGAACCACAACGTCCACAACCTTCGTTTTTTCCTTTTTTCTTCTTTTTGCGTCCTTAAGAGTATAATATCATTAATGTGCCGTATACATTTTTTTATACTTCACACACACACACACTCAACCCGATTTCATTCATTAATTATTATTTATTTACGATAACATTTTTTTTTTCTCTATCTCACGGCCACCATTGTCAATTTGTCGTCACATAAGCACTATAACACTTGTCAAACTACAAGTGTATAATTTTATAAGTTATATAACATCACCAAGGACGTAGCTAGGATTTTATTTCGGTGGGGGTCTAGTTAAAAAATAAAATAAAAAGGGAGACATATTTCGCACAATAGGTAGTCTTCGCTTCTTGGATGAGATGCTTTTGGTGGGTGTGTTGAGTTAAAAAAAAAAAAGCGATAAATGATTTCTTCAATTAAACGATTCTGTGCTGAGCTTCAGTTAATTATAAACAACAATAATTTCAATTTATATTGAGTGAGTTTAACAATTTATGTAACACCTTATGTATGAGTACACTGATGTATAATAAAAGAAAATAAAAGGAAAAGAAATTTGCCATTATTTGGATTAACCAACATTGTTGGAGTAATAATTCTAAAATTTAGACATTTGTAAAAAATTAAACAGGAGACCAACTTTTATGAAAATTATTCCAGATGTAGAAAAACACGTAAGAAATCATTGGTAGAATAAAATGTTAGTGTAATATAAATTTTAAAAGTTTTGAAATAATTAGAAAGTATACCATTATTTTACGTAAAAATGACCAGTTTTTCTAAAATTTAAATTCAAACGATTTTAAGAATAAAAGTTGACTAACGATTTAAAAAAAAATTCTGGTTAATTAGACATATCTATAAATGAAGTAATGTTAAATTTTCCGTTTATAATATCAAGAATTCAACATTTCATTAGATAAAACTTTACAAAACATAATTTAAAAACGTTATATTTCTCTCAGAGATAGTTAGATTTTTTAAAAAATAAAATTTTTCCCTCTGTATCATACTATTGTTGGTAATAGATGAAAATTCTAAGTTTCTAATCCTATTTGTTTCCGAGTTATACCGAAATTAATAAAATCGATTTTATAAAAATCTCGTTTACGGTACATTTTGCTGATTTTACTTAGTTTTTTCTTGATTTTGAAAAAATATATTGAGAATTTTGAAAAATGACCTCAATAATGTATCACTAAATACTATAGTACCACCTAGATGTAATTTCTGATCTATACGGTTTTTATGGGGTTTGATTTTTACGAAGGTTTTTATATATATTTGCTAACCGTATATTTTAATAATTTGTTCTTTAACATATAATTAATTATTATGTAAACAAATAAAAAATAATAATCATAATAATATTTCAGAGGGCGTCCGGACCCCTTGGACCCTCCCCCTGGCTACGTCACTGAACATCACGAAATTAACGTTATGTAAAATATAGCCGAGATCACACTCTCTTACGTTTTTTTTTTTTTTGTACATTGTTTCAAATTTTGAAAAAAAATAACTAAATAACATAATTCAATTTTCATGCAATTGTACGACTATGAGCGGCCACATGAAGTTTCCAGGAGGGATGAGAGAAATAAAAATATCAATAACATTAATTAGTTTATTATAAAAAGTTTTTTCTTTGCAAATTATAAAAAAAGATAGAATTGTACGCAAAGTATTTATCATTAAGTAGGACTACATAACGATTATTACGAAAGTATTGTGTTTTCGAGTCAAAATCGCAATGAAATGTTTATTTAAGCAATAATATTAAATACAATTAATTTCGGAAATTCCTAAGCTTCCCAGCTCATTGAACTTCCACAAGTTCAGTTATAACTATGAGCGTTTAAACATTCCAGAGACATGACTCGCAAGCAAAATTTCGAGTACAAAAAGTCCGATCTGAAGAAAGTCGGACTGAAAGTTCAGGAAGTATTTTATAGAATAGGAAAAAAAATGATGACAATACAATACATATTAAGTTTTATTTCATTTAATATTTCAAAAACGATGTTTTGAAATCAATAAATAAAATCAAGTATGGATATTAAATTTTAAATAAATACAAAGCCAAAATATATTATAATACATCGTGTTCCTATACCTACAGTAAAATACGTCGTTTTTAAAAATGTTTTAACGCAAATCTAATGGATTAATGTTTTTAAGATAAGATAAGATAAGATATTTATTGGCCAAAAGAAAAAAAAAATATATATATATATACAACATTATTATACATTAATTAAAACAGGTTTACTAGTTTGGCCCAATTCACCACTGAGGTATTTTCCTCTTATTGGTGAAATTGGAGTTCTAAATCATTTAACATAATTATTAAAAAAAAAAAAAAAAAACAAACAAACAAAAATAAACAAATAAATAAATAAAATAAAATAAAATAAAATAAAGCTAAAAGAATACAACCAAACAGAACAAAAACAAAAAGGAATGAAATAAAATATGAATATAAGAAACAAAATATTAAGAAAT
>JAIPRM010003475.1:0-25980 GCA_025469315.1 Stegophylla sp. TES_Ste_2020
TCCCCACATGTTTTATATGTACATACTATACTATTATACTTATAATGTTAATGCTTATAATATTTATAATAGTAATAATACTCATAATAATAATAATAATACTAATATTAATTAGGGGTTCGTAACATTAGAGAAAAAGGAGAATTTCCAGCTATTGCAAACTGCCGTTACAATAGGGGACGCCGAGATCATGAACCTAATGAAAATGAAGAAATACAGGTATTAGCATACATTCAAATAAATCCTTGTTCTTCTGTTAGAAATTTGGCTAGAGAAGTCGGTGTCTCTGTGGGGAAAGCTCATTCAATTTTAAAAAAACATAAATTTCACGCATATCGACCTAACATTACACAACATTTATTACCCGGTGATTGCGATAGAAGACTTACATTTATTGCATGGTTAATGGTACAAATTCAAGAAGAACCACTATTTTTAAATTATGTCTGTTGGACTGATGAATCAAAATTCGGTGTGATCAACAAACAAAATAACCGCTATTGGTCAGATACTAATCCTTATTGGACAAATGATTCAAACTTTCAGCATGTGTGGGGAACGAATGTCTGGTGTGGGCTTTTGTGTGGTAAATTACTAGGTCCTTACTTTTACGACGGTACTCTGACAGGTAGGAGGTACCTACACTTTTTGTCGAACACACTAACAACATTTTTGGATGAATTCAACTTAGATATCCGCAGGAATTTATTTTTCCAACAAGATGGGGCACCTGCCCATAATGCAATAATTGTTCGAGAATACCTTAACCAAACGTTTGGCCATAAATGGATGGGGACATATGGTCCAGTACAATGGCCCCCTAGATCACCTGATATAACACCATTGGACTATTTTTTATGGGGACATTCAAAAACAGTAGTTTATGCTAATCCACCCGTTACTCTTGAAGATTTGAAAAACAAAATAATCATTGCGTGTAGTGAACTCACCAAAAATCAAATAATTACAGCTACACAAAGAGAACTACTGCGATGAATGCATGCGTTGAAAATAATGGCAATAACTTTGAACAGATTATTGAATAATAAATTATCGAATAAATTGTAATGATATTTTTTTATAAATTCGATGTAATAATAAATACACCTTGTAGTTTTAATAAAAATAAATTGTTATAGTAATACCTATACACATGTGATAAAGATAGAGCGTTGAAAAATGCAATATTCACGAAATATCTAATTTAAAACTTTAGACCGTCATAAAAATGGCAATTTTAAAGATATCAACAAACTGTAATGATCAATGTTGTTCAGAAAAAATAAAGCAATCGATATCCGGTCACCAAAATAGTGGTTCCTATTTAAGAAATTTTTATTTTACTGCGCATGCGCCAATAAAAATAATTAAAAATTAGAATTTATCAAAATCAGATGTATTTATATGTCCTGTACGCAGTATAAAAATCCCGAATCAAATTCAAGGCCACGCGAACGAAATATTTCATGTTACCTTTAAAATTGAACACATGGTATATATATTTTTATATTTTGTAAAAATATATTTTAAAAATAGGTACTATAGTTTATATAGTGAGAGAACATATTGTTTCTGCTCATATAAACTGACACTAGAGTGTTCGTCATGTCTATTTTTCCCTCTTCATGTGATACAGTCCCTCTCAAGTATCCAATCCCAAACAATGAGTCATCAAATGTCAGGAACTCTATGGCTAGAAACAATGAGGGGGATGCACAGAAAAATTCCATTTTTGGAATGTTCTCTCGCTGGATAAACTAAAAATTTTATTTAAGACATACATGACAAACTAAAATATTTCTAGTTTTATACTAATTTTTTTAACTGTAAGATTAATTTTGCTTAAATATAATGTGTACAAAATAATTATTTTACATACTTTATTTATTTATTGTTCTCCAGGAATAATTTAGATCAGTGTTTCCCAAACTTTTTTTACACAACGCCCCTTTTAATGTTTAAAATCTCCAACCACTTGAATTAAATTTTTTTTTTAGTTAGGTACCTTTTTTTAGTCCATATATTTTTGAAGTCAAATAAAGCTATTAGCATCAATACGATAATTCCGGTCAGATAAAAAGTAATGAATCACATAAAAAATGTATTTATTATTAAGTATGACACCTATTTATAAATATGTAATGACAAATTAAATATTACCCACATATTTAATAATTTGTACATTACAATTATGTTACTGCAGAATGAAAAATATTCACATTGAAACAGTCACTGCAGACTTTTTAAATGGCCCTCAATCGAGCTTGTAACTTCAATACCCCCCTTGGGTAGTTATAACCCCACCAAGGGGGCAATATCACCCACTTTGGGAGACACTGATTTAGGTAATACAATGTAATATGTAGTCATATAATAATAAAACATTTTATATCCAAAACGTACTTATGATTGTGTTTAAAATATGATCTGCATAATATGTTATCTCATTTTGTAACTTGTATAGTGATTTTTGTACATTTTGCAAATTGTAGAATGTATTTATTTTGTATAACAATATTGTACACAACGCAAAGTGTACAAAAATCACTATACACATTGCGAAATGTACAACTCCAAGCTTGGAATGAAACGTATACATGTTTTATTTATTATTTTCTGTTCTGAACAAAGCTACCCAAAGTCGCGTTCAGTTAAGTTTTTCTATTATAATGATGCATTTTTCATACATATTTTCATGAAGAATTTCAGGAACAGACAGTAAAACTGAAAAAATAAAGAACAAACTTCACACCTTGGGTATTCTTTGCTCCTTGTGGGTATTTTAAATTTAAAAAAAATGATAAATCATTTCATCAATAATAAAATTCTAAGCAGAGCTTCAATTTATTCAAGATAATTTTACTTAAAATGAATAAATTTTGTAACTGTAAAAAAAATGTTTATTTTTTACTCAGTCAGTTTTATATTTCACTATTAACTAAGAAATATAAAATAGCATTAGAAAAAAATGTCCACATTTTTTTTCTTCAAATTTTTAAAATTTTTTGCAGCAATATATTTCTTGCATTGTATATCTATTTTTAAATTTTTATAAAATTTGGATTAAAAAAGATAGTTTTAGAGTCTTTTTTTGTCAAATTTTGAGAAAACTATTGAGAATTACAAAAAATGACCTCTCAAAAGTACCATATAGAGGAGAATTGTGGTTCAAAAAGCTTGCTGGTAGTTTCTGGACAAGCATTTCTATACCAAAACGCGTACATATAAGAAGTAAATAAACATCATTGCAAAACTAATAGTTTCTTCGCTCCACTCAGAATCTAAAACATCATATATACACATAAAAAATTAAAAACCAAATACATAATATAATATTTTATTTGACAAGTTGAAAAAAAAAATTATATGTACCTACAATAATTTACCAAATTATACTTAAATTTTACAATTAAATATACCACTTTTATTATGGGTAACTCCCACATCTCTAATAATAGTTATCATTGTGGTTTTTCTTATTTTTATTTCAAAATTTGATTTCTAGACTTCAAAACAAAGATTTTAAATAGAATGATTACACTTAAAAATATGGCGAAGCAAGGGAATGTAAGAAATACTTCTGTAAAAATCTTAACTTTAAACATGGATATTTAGAGTAGATTATTCCGTATATAGTCAGTATAGTCACATGTGTAAGTAACAAGAATTCCTTAAAAACTGTTCAACATTTAATAACTAAAAAAAAAAAAATAAAAATAAAAATACAATAAAATTCTATTGTTATAATATAACATAACCATATTTTTTTTTATAATTGCAAATTAATCAACAAATATGTTCAAAAAAAAGCTTTTGGATTTTGTTTTTTTAAAGATGAGAATCAAAACTACAAAAATTATATTATTTTAACAAACTACTTATAATTATAAAATGTGATTGCGCATACTATGGACAAAACATATTGATATAAATAATTATATATTAATATTATATTTATACATACTATTAAGATTGAATTTATTACAATTTACTGTTAGAATGAAAGTAGTTCTATTACAGTCAATAACACATTAATTTCTAATAAAATAATATCCACATCAAAAGTTAAAACATAAAATTCAAATTTCAATATATTTGAAGCTGGCTTTTAATTTTCTCTTTAGATCAATAAATAAATAATTATAGACCTACCAATATTTTAGATACTAAGGCAGTGAACTAAAGGCAGTGAAAAATAAAACAGATAATTTTGAAAATATATGAACTTAGTTTACTAATTGATTATTACAAATTAATTATTATGGAACTCTTAATATTTAATTTCAATGATTAATCTAGATTGTTAAATATTACCAAAAATATTTTCAAGTAAAAAATCCAGTTTCATAAATGTATATCGTTTTTACACTTTAAAGGACACAACACCCATTATTTTTAAATACAAATGTCAAATAATGTATTTAGTAATTTTTAAAATTACACATTAAAATACATAGTTTTAAATATGATTTTAGTTTAAACATTATTTGATTAAAAACAGTATTGTACTTTCCAGTATATAACTTTCTTACAGATTTTTCAAAGACTTTGAGGTGAATAAAAAGTATTAATTCAAGTAATCAACTAGGTTTAGAGTGCAATTATATTAATTTAAACCCCAACAACAAAAAAATAATTTTTAACGCAAACTTCAAAAAAGACCAGTTCTAATTGTTTTAGTATGACTTTTACTGATTTTATTAAAATTTAAAACCCAGTAAATTTTTCTGGGAAAAAAATGTAATAAATTAAGACACAAAAATATTTTTAGTCACATCAGGAGGTTGTAAATTTAATTCTTACAAACTAATTTTATTCATATTAACATGGTAGAATTTTGTATTAATTAAAAAAAAAAAAATCAATAAATAAAAAAGTAAAATTTTTTGGAATTAATGTGATATCATTTAAAATAGTAAATAATAAGTACAAGTAAAGAATAAAATTATGAAACAAACCCTGTATAAATATGTGAAGATATCTAAAAAATAAAGTAAAAATGTATTTTTAATTAAAATTCAATATGAAGTGTATGACAGATACACACAGGCATAATAAATTATATGTAAATTATGAGTGGGTGGGTGTCTGTGTTATGACCAATTCCTTAAACAGATTTAAAGAAAGATTTCAATTTAAATATTTTTTAATATGATTTCTATACATACAAGTCTTTGATAAATAGTTATAGAAATAAATTATTTTGTATTATTTTACAATAATGTATATATAGAAGAGTTTTACCATGAATAGGGAAAATGACTACAAAGTTTTTTTAAGATAGTTTTTACAAAAATTTACTGTTAAATATTTTATTGAAATCATTATAATATTTAAACTAAATCATTAAATAAAATGTTTCAGTTGCACATTAATAAAACTTAAAAATACAAATTACAATAGTTATTAGTAAATAATCATTAAAACTAATATTTTTATCAGATTCTAACAGTTGCACTCTTAACAGTTAAAGAAAACTTTAAATTAAGTGAGAAAACATTGATGTGTAAGACTTCATAACCCTGTAGCTTTACACACACAATTCATATTGCTAATTCAGGGATATTTTAAATTTGACACTAATTATTAAAATATTTAAAAAAGTGATTGTTTATTCAAACGTAATATGATGATGTTAAATTGCACATTATTTTACAGTATTCATAAATATAGTAAGCAAAGTTTTTGATGTCAAGATGTCCATATTAATTTAAATGGTATAAAAATTTAAAATTACAACTTTTATTCTTTGTTATGTGTACATAAAAGTTGGAACTACTCATATCATTAAACATAATTTGAACGATATTTATTATTTACTATCTAATCAATGCACAGTGGAATGATAACCCTGTTATTAAAGTTAAAATCAAATATTCTTAAACAGCACTGAGAAAAAAAAATGAATATTTACAGATAAAATGTAACCATGTAAACTAAATACATAAGTTATTAGATTGTTTATATAATTAATTTTACACCTATAGAAATGCTATACAATAACTACATGATTAATTAAGTATCATTAGATATTGTGAAATAAAATTAAAAAGGTAAAACCATGAACAGCAAATCATTCTGTACAATGGTAAATTTGAAAATAAGTATGAATGCTACTTTAAAAAGAAAAATAAGGGGTTAATATTGTATTTAAATTTCAAAATATTATACATAAACCATTTAAAAATAAATGTAAGAACATTCTTCATTTTGTTATATTTTCCTGGGAAAACAATTCAGTAAACATATGAATTCTAACAGATGTATTACAACTAAGTGATATACAATCAAATACAATTATTATTCCTAACACAGTTAATAACAACTAAAATGTTATTAATAAATTATACTTATAATTTCAAAACATTAAAATAACATTATTCTAAGAAATTGTTTACTGAGGTTAAGATAAAGTACTCTATCATTTTTGGTGTAACTTATAAGAACGTCATTTATTAAATTGTTAGTTTCAACACTGAGAATATTAACAAGGCCCTAATTTCTATCCACTGCACAAAAATTAATGATAATAAATCCAAGTTTGATAGTAACAAAAATATGAACTTATACCCGAACTTAGTGAACATTTTTGACAATAATGAATAACTCATTTTAGGTATATTTGAGAAAACTTGATTAAAAAATTTTATAACAATTTTCATCAAAATTATCACAATAATTACCTACTTATTTTCGCCTAATAGATTCAGACACGTTTGTCGTCAATTTTTCAGGAACTGGTTTTTTTTTATCAGTCAATATAGGGAAAGTCCTACGTCGTACTGTGAGAGTTGCAGATATTTTATGATCTTCACCATTTAAAGATGTACTATTTCGTTTTTCTACTGGTTTTTCTAGCTTATCAATTCGAACAGCAGATTGAGATCTGGTTGTAGAACCTCCTTTTTTGTCACTTTTTTTATCAAGTTTCTTTTCTTCAACAATGTTGGCATTTTTAGCCGCCGGAGGATTTTGTCTAGTAGAATTACCTTTACGGCCATTTTGTTGTTTTATAACTTTTTCTTTTAATTTATCTTGAAGTTTTAAAGGGTAAAACGATCCAGCAGGCTTACGCCTGGTACCAATATCAGATTGCAATGGACTCTGTACCAAACATCTAATTTCACTACGATCTTCAGCTCTTTTAGCTCCTTCTTCACGCCAATATTTCCTCTGCGCTTCAAAAGATTCATATAAAACATTGCTAGCTTCAGAGTCAACTGTTATAATATCTTGTAATTTTTGTATGGTTGTATAAAATGTCACTGGACTTATAAGACGCAAGTCACACAAATTACATAAATGCAACAGAAAGTTTCTATACAAGTTTTTTCTAAGAATATCTGTACCTTTGGATTCAACAAACATGCTTAAAGCTAATGGTATCTGACAATCACCAACAAATCTGAAAATTATTTACAATTATTATTCATAATTAACTTGATATTAAATTTGCAATAAGCACAATATATATATATATATATAATAAGTTTGTCAATACCCTTCTCTCATAATATGTAAATTCCACATCTTCATTATTTCTTTTTCGCCATCATTGACATCAGTGAATTCATCAATCATCATTGCAGTCTTTTTTCTTAACCATATAGGGTCACTTTCATCCTCACTATCCACATCCATTTCTCGAGGATAAATAGGAAGACACGTCGATGTATGATGATAGAGTCTGCAAGTTATAAAAGTATAAATATATCTGTATAAACTTAACAGATAAATTATAAAGTAAAATGTAAATGTTTTAACAATAATATTTTGATACAAATAACAATGCATATGTTAATATTTCTTCAAAATGCTTATTATACTCATTAGATATATTTTAACCATGTACTTTCACAAGAATTTTACAAATTCAACAAAGAAATGAATTCTTGCTACTTTTTAAAATGTATTCTCTCTAACAAAATGTATAGTGAAATTACAAAAATTTACAGTAAAAGCAGAGTATACTTCACACCATAGGTATTTTTCACTCATCGGGTGGGACATTCGAAGTAAGTGTATTAAATTTAAAGAAATGATAAAAAATTTTTTTAATAAAAATGATTCTGAGCGAAGCTTAAGTTAGAATACAATAATAATAATTCTGGGTTAGGTTATATTTAACAACAATTATTTAATAGTGTGTATGTTTGCCATGAATTATATCATAATATTTGTCCACATTTTTTCAATTTTTTTATTTTTCAATTAATCACTTGCAAAATGTTTAATTATTTAACCGTAAAAATATGTATTGCACCAAAGTATTTGCAATGAAATTCCCCACCTAGGTACCAAGTTTCATAAAAATTGTGTTTTGATAAATTTTCTTTTATTAAAAGCATTAAATTGGGTAATTTTTGGCAAAACTAACAAATTCTGTCAAAATGCTATCTTTAAACGGTTATAGAGAAAAAAGTTGACTTTACAATTTTCGAGATTTTTTTAGATCAATTAGACATACATGTGACTGATGTCATTTTACATTTTCAAGTCTTAACATTGGAAATTAAAAAATGTATTACATAAAAACTTACAAAAACGAGAAACTTCCATTATTTTTCAAAATCCTATACTTAACTCAAAATTAATCAAATGTTTTCAAAATTCTTATTGTTTTTGTGACCATTTTTAATAGTTGGTGAAAGTTTCTAGTTACATTACTTTTGAAGTTATGTTAAAAAACAATTTCCAATTTTATGAAAATTCCGGTAATAATATATTTTGCTGGTTTTTGTCAATTTTTCAACAAATTTTCCAAGTTTTTAAACAAAGTATTAAGAAATTTAAAAAATGACGTGTTTCTAGTTCCATCTGTGTAAGTTCAGGTAAATAGTTATTGATCAAAACTTTTGAACAAGTATTTCTATACAAAAATGTTTCTAGAAAAAGCAAAAAATAAATATCATTGTACAATTATAAACTTCTTCGCTTCTCTCGGAATCTAAAATTGTTGAAATATGATTATCGATATATTTTTAATAGTAGGTGGAAGTTTCAAGTTCTTAGTTTTATTATTTTTTAATTTATTCTAAAAAGCTAAAATCAAATTTAGGAAAATCCAGATTACGGCATATATTGTCATTTTTGGGTCATTATTCCATATGCTTTGTAAAATTATTAAGAATTTTGAAAAATGACCTCTCCAAAATACCAACTAGATACATACAATTTCTGATCTATAGTAATTGATCAAAACTTTTAGATCAGTATTTCTACCCAAAAAAGTTTTTCCATACATCCGCAAAAAAAGAAAAATATATATTTGTAAAATGTTGTTTGTTTGCTCCACTCAGGACCTAAAATTATTGAATACTGAAACATTGTTAAATATTTATATTCACCTATTATGTCCAGTAACATAGGGTCGTTGGCCATCATAACCATCAGTATCTTCTAATTCATGTAAAAATTCTGATAATGATGCACGCCTAAGTCGCTTGGGGTGACAAACCACTATTTTAGATACAACTGCACGTCTCATTGGACCTCCACAGGTTGTACTGTATCCAACATTTTTAGATTTATCTTTCTGTGGTTGGGCAATTAAATCTTGTGGACTACCAATGTAACAACCATCGTAATATTCATTTATTGCAACATCAATTCGAGCACCAGATCCTGTTGGCTATAAGTTTGTATTTTAATATAAATTCAAATACTAGTTGATTTGACTTACAACATAAGAAAAAGTAAACCGGGCATGACATAATTTCAAGTGCTTGAGTAATGCATATAATGTAAAACAATCTAGTGTACACCAAGGGCAATGCAAATCTTCACTAGCTTCGGTCTGTTGACGGCTGTTATTATTATACAAAAATTGATAAACTATTTTCAATTTATTAGATGAAGTGTCCACAGAAGTACCATTAGCATTTTGTACACTGCTATTTCTCCTTGAACTGGATGCTATAAATATTAACCAAATTAAAAACTATTTGAATAAAAGTAATTAATATAAAAAAATATGAATTACTTGGCCAATTATTTTCTTTATTATCAACAAGAGGATGATCAGCAGTAGAACTAATAGGCTCTGTAGACCATTTTAATCGTAGCTTAATCTTGGTACAATTTTCAAATGTACCAAACTGTGGACCAGTTTTTATTTCCTAAATTATTAAATAAATAAAGGTACAAAAATATATACAAAAATTAGTAATACAAAATAAATGACCTCGCTATAAAATATAATTTTGAAATATTTACTTTAAGTCGTTCCCATGTAGATTTTCCAGGAGCAAAAACCGGATTTATATTTAAATCTTCTACAATACAATCATAATCACCATCTTTGAGAATACGTTGATTTTTTTTGTCATATATAACTAAATTTGCACCACGTTCTTTTTTATTAACACCATTGCCCTCTTTAATACTCATTCTTCTTTTTTTTTGACTTGGCTCTAAAAAATAGAATTGTTTTACTTATATCAATTAACTTTCACTAATTATTATTCAACTACATATAAAATAACAATAATTTGAAATTTAGATTCTGAATGGAAAAAAGAGAATAGTGATATTACAATGATGTTTACTTTTTTTCTGTAAACACTTTCTCATATAAAAATACTTGTTCAAAAGTCTCAATCACAACTTTTTGAAACCAAATTTGATACTACATTGTACTTCAGAAAAGCCATTTTTCAAATTTCTCAATTCCTCAATTATTAGATTCTGAACGGAGTGAAGAAGCTTATGATTTTACAATGATGCTTATTTTTTTTTTTCTGGAGACACTATTTTGTATAGAAATACAATAGAACCTTATTATGTCGAACGTCGCTATCTCGAATTTTTCATTATCTCGAACTACATTGAATTCCCCTTGAAACTACCATTACACTTAATAATGTTTTACTCTCGATAACTGGATATAAAATTGATTGTTTTTCGTTATCTTGAGTACACAAATGTTTTTATTACGGTAAAAACAGAAAATTGTGCAGAAAATCTCAGAGAGAGTGAAGACGAACCACAAAATGAGAAAGAAGTCACTTTTGAAGTTTCAATTCAACAAGCAAACATGCTTTAAAAACATAGCTTTAAAAAAAAAATTAAACACATACTTTAAAGAATTTTGTTGAGACTAAAACAGGTATGGGAGATGAGGCTATTTCTGCATTATCTAATTTGGAAAACGTTGTGGTAGACAGATGTAATATTAAGCAAACTTTAATAACAGATTATTTAAGAAAAAATTAAATTATTAAATTATATCAATTATTTCATTATTTTAAGTATTCAAATTATGTGTTTTAAATATTTGTAAAATTTTTATTCATATACATACTACATGTACATATTATGTATTTTTAAATTTTTTAAATTTTCAATAAAACTCGATATCTCGAACTTTTTTCTGTTCCCCTTGAGATTCGACATAACGAGAATCTACTGTACTTGTCCAAAAGAATCGATTGGTATCTCTATAGAACCCAAATCACACCCAGATGGTACTTTAAAGAGATCATTTTTCCAATTTCTGAATACTTTTTCCAAAAACATGAAAATCTGTCAAAAAACCGCAAAATATGCAGTTACTGGAATCTCCATAAAATTGAAAATTACTTTTTGACATAACTTCTTAAATAATCCAGCTAGGGACGTGAAACATTCACCAATTAATAAAAAGGGTCACTAGGACATTTCATAAAAATTACAAAAAGATTTAATCAATTTTGAGTTAAGTACAGCATTTTGAAAATTTTTCATTTTTTGTTAGTTTTTATATAATAAAATTTTTCATTTTTGATATTAAGACTTGAAAATTTAATATGATCTCACTGACATATATGTCTAATTGACCTTCTCTATAACCGTTTGAAATTAAAATTTCGACTAAATTTGTTAGTTTTACCTAAAATTACGCACTTTAACATACATAAAAATTGGCCTGATTCATTGTTTTGAAACTTTGTGCTTAAATAGAGAATTTCATTGAAAATATTTTGGTGTAATAAAATTTTGAGCGAACAAAGAATTAAACATTTTACAAGGGTTTTATTGAAAAAATTGGAGAAAATACAGACAGATATTTTGATATATCCATTGATTATAAACACTTGGTTACCGAAGGTTGATAATGTTTTATTGCATCTCATGTATTTTTAGACGCTGAATACGATGGTGTGAATTAAAATCCATGTCCAACTAATTATTTTATTCTCTTTTAAAAATTCAATATTTTCGGTTACTATACTAAATACCTACTATTTTCCATACAACATTCAACGATGATATGTTAGTGTGACGCAATGGGAAACTAATTGGCCATTCATGCAACAGTGCCAGGTTCAAATCAATCTTCAGTAATACAATATTTTTTCATTTTTTTTAACCGTGACTGACTAGATGCGCCATGATAAACATTAGTAAAAATTATGTTACAGTGCATAAATGTTTATTTACGATAATTATAGCCACTTTATTTTATTATGACGTTTATATTTTATAGTTAATTTGAAATTATTTATTAAGTGTATGTGAATAAATAAAGATCAGTCTTAGTTTTTCGTAAATTTTTTATGTAACTAAATAATTTATAGTTCACCATTTAAATTCAATTCTTCAAAACTGATAATTATTATTGTTTATTAGTTGAAGCTTCGTTTAGAATCGTTTTGTTGAAGAAATGATTTATCGTTTTTTTAAAATTCAGTACACCCGTCAAAATTATCCCGCCCGACGTGCAAAGAACACACCAACAAGTGAAGTACACACTTTTTATACATATATTTTTTTAATGAGTGAAGGGCAACTACCTAAAATTTGACATAAGATTCAGATACCATCATTTTTTGAATCCAAACTTTATAAAAATTAAATATAGATATACAATAATATAACAAACATTTTAGCACAAGAAAGTTTTGAGAATGAGAAAAAAAAAATTTTTTTTAACACTTCTTTTTTCATTAATTTTTTCCTCTTTCTTTATTTATAAGGTAAAAAAAAAGGAAAATAAATTAATGTAAAGAAAGGTCAAAAAAGTCAAGTGTATTTCAGTACCTAAAGTAATGTTAAGTATAGACAAGAAAACAGGACATACTTCGCACCACGGATATTCTTCGTTCTTCAGGTCAGATTGGTGAGTATGTTGAAAATGAATACTATTATTGTTCTTTATATTATTAACTTCCTTTGTTCAGAATCGTTTTCTTGAAAAAATTATTTATCATTTATTTGTAAGTCTAAACACCTACCATGGGAATCTAACTCGAGGAACAAAGAATACCCTAGGTCTGAAGATGTACGCCTTTCTTGTCTATACTTGGCTTTACTGTACTTTCTTGTAATTACTTTTTTAAACATATTTTTAACTTGACATATTTTTATTTTAATTACCAGTATTTTCTGAATCCGAATTGGAAGCAATATTTGTAACCCTAATTATTAAATGATGTGATTTACACATATGACCATTCGTTGTAGTAAATAATTCAATAGGAATAGATACAATTTCTGCTTGTGATGTTATTTGGATGGAAGTTGGGTTTACAGGAACAGAAGATGAACCAAAAGATACCTAAAATGATATAAAAAAATGTAATTAATTATATATTCAACAATAAAACTAAAATAATATGTTACCACTGAAAATGGACAAGAATCTTTCCGTTTTTTGTAACTAACTTTCATAAGACTAGTTTCAATTTTAACAGGTTCATTTTCAATCTTTACTGTAAATTTAAATTAAACAATATTTTATTTAATAGAACATAATAAATATATATATATATAAATTAACACAATAACATTACTTTTATCATCAAAATATCCAATATAAGTTATATTCAAATATCGTTTGTTACAGAATGTCTTTTTTTCATTAAGTTTTAACTCCACAGTGCTCAATAAGGAATCAAGATTCAATTGTTTTTTAGGACGCTTTGGTCTTGGGCGATTTGCCCGCATGTAGCTTAATGTTCTGACTAAAAATAATGGCTAAAGCAAAAAAGTACATACTTTTTAGAAAATTAAAAATCATTCATTAAAAAATTATAGTAAATAATATAAGTAAATATTTATTTATAAATTTTCATATTTCATAAATTTAACTTAGAGGATTACACTCTTAAATATGTTTCACACAGAGCCTACTTTTTATTTATTTCTACTTTTAAAGGCAATTTTAATTATTCAGCTATTTTAAGAAAAGTTAAATTTGTTTTTTTTCTTTTCTTGTGGTGTAACCCTTTTATTGTTTTATTTTGTTTATTGCTGATGAATATAATAAGATTACTAATTACTCAAACACAAAATGAAAATTAGTTATACAATTGTATACATAGATATTTATTATTTAGTGACTCCTAATAATTAAAAATGTAAGATGACATTATTTCTGAATGATATTTCTATTTTAAATGCAGATCAAAACTTTGTAATTTGTTTGTCTTATAAGTAACCTACAAATGAATGTTATTGCAAGTTATCAAAATGTAATAATACTTTTTACAATACAATGAACAAAATTATGTCTTATACATTATTATAATATATTTTTTAAACAAAACAGAACAATGATATCATCTAACATATAAAATTACATAACTGAATTGTTTTATTCATTAAGTAATACAAATGATAATTGATCACATTTTTTGTCTTATTAAACCTGAGAATATTTTAAAAGCAATGAAAAAAAGATAAGTAAAGCATACACAAGAAATACTTTGCACCATGAGTAATTTTCGTTTCCTCGAGTCAGATACTCTTACTGAGTATGAAGAATTATAAAAAACGATAAATAATTTTTACAATAATATGCTTAAGAATGAAGGAAGTTTATTTTAAGTTTAAAAAAGTTTGAATTAAAAAAATATAGTTTCTATGTATTTTTTATCAAATTTCGGGAAGTTTTTCTAAATGTTGAGAAAACAATTAAGAATTATGAAAAATTATCCCTTTAAAGTACCATCTAGGCCTCTAGGGACAAATCCAGTTTCAAAAAGTTGCTAGTCGAGACTTTAGGACAGAGGTCTTCAACCCGTGGCCCGCCTTAACTTTAATTGCGGCACGCGATGACATTTTAAGTTTATTACATATTTTTCCTATGTTGATAAAATTAGAATGACTATTGAATTGACTATCGCTATTGAAAAAATTTGGAGATATGTGACGTGGAGTCGCCCAAACACCCGGTAAACTAACTTACACTTGTACACTATGAGTAGACAAAACGAAGGTAGACCTACAAAAAACAAAATTTATGGGAGGACAGAAATTTTGATTTTTTGGGGGGATGGAGTGTGAAAATTTTAAAACTAGGCTTGTGAATTGCGTGCTAAATATCTGCACAGTTTGTTTATGGATTTTCCATTGGGAAGAGAAGGGAGCTAGCCAAACTTACATGAATTTCACTATACATATACTATAGAAATAATTAGATATAGCTATCATAAAAGAAAACATGTTCCAGGGCTTCAAAATTCTAAATACAATTGTGCAGCCCGCGATATTTTTGTGAAAAAAAATAATGGCTCTCTGCCTAAAAAGGTTGAAGACCCCTGCTTTAGGACAAGTATTTCCATACGAAAAGTGTATACAGAAAAAAAAAATATCCCAAATTTTTTTTCACATTTTCAAAATTTTCCTGCTCCAAAATATTTTTCATATTATATTGTCTAAATATGTATAGATTTTAATAAAGTTTAGATAAAAAAATGATGATTTTAGAATGTTTTTTGTAAAATTTTGGGTTGTTTTTTCCAAAAAGAAAATTGAATTGTGAAATTCAAAAAATGACCTTGCTAAGTACCAATTAGAGGAAAATCCGGTTTCAAAAAGTTGCTGAACGAGACTTTTGGACAACTTGATTCATACAAAAAAGTGTTCACAGAAAAAAAAGAAGAAAAGAGTATCGCTCATCGGGGTGTTCTTCGTAGGTTGGGTGGGATACTCTTGACGGATGTATTGAATTTTAAAAAACCTAAGATGGACCACAAACAATGATTAATTTTACACAAATTAGCCAATTACACAATCACAATTCATGAATCACAAACACACAAATAGTTTTAAACTGTAGATACTTTTATGGTCATCTCTGGTCATTTGCTAATATCATTACTGTATACTGTGTCAGTGGCATGTTTAGGATTTTTTCAAGGGGAGAGGATCAGAATAAAAAAAGTAGAGTATAGTATACTGCTCTCCTCGCAAACTTGGTGCCTGGATAGAGAATTTCATTGCAAATATTTTGGTGCAATAAGATTTTTTTATAGATAAATAATTAAACATTTTACAAGGGTGTTAGAAAAATAAATCAGAGAAAGTACTGATAAATATTATGAAATATTTCTAGTTTATGTACACCCAAAAGGTTGGTAGGTAATGTTTTTTTTCGCCATCTTATGTATTTTTTGACACTGAATATGATGGAGTGAACTAAAATTTACTTGCATCAATAGTTTTCTAATTATTTTATTCTATTTTGAAAACTCGATATTTTCGATTATTATACTAAATACCTACTACTTTAACAGTTTTCAATACTGTTATATTGGTACAGAAGTGTGGCACAATGGTGACTGCAGTGTAACAGTCTCGGGTTCAAAACTGACCAGGAATCTAGATTTTTTACTTTTTAAACGTGACTAACTAGATGTTCCACAATAAATATTAGTAAAAATTATGTTATAGTGTATGAATGTTGATTTACAATAATTAGAGCCGCTTTAATTTATTTTTATTTTTTCTTTTATTATAATGTTTATATTTTATTGAAGTTTGAAATTATTTATGGAGCGCTCATTAGGTGTATGTGAATATATGAATATTATTGAGAATATTTTGGTGCAATAAAATTTCTCGCAGACAAAGAATTTAACATTTTACAAGGGTTTAATTCGGAAAAAAAATCAGATACAGTACAGACAAATATTATAAAAATATTTTTATTTTACATGTTCATCCGAAAAAAGGTTGATGGTTTTTTTATATATTATTTGATGCTGAATACAATGGTGTGAATCCACGCGCATCAATAGTTTTATAATGATTTTATTGTATTTTGAAAATTCAATATTTTCAGTTATTATATTAAATACCTACTATTTCAACAGTTTTCAACACTGTTATATTGGTACAGAAGTTAAGGCATCATTATTCAAATGCAACAGTATTGGGTTCAAATCTTACCAGGTAAACTAAATCTTTTGCACTTTTTCAACCATGACTGACCAGAGGTCATGATCAACATTAGTAAAAATTATGTCTTAGTGCATAAATGTTAATTTACAATAATTATAGCCGTTTTATTTTATTTTATTAATATGTTTATATTTTATTGTAATTTTAAAATATTTATGTATATTTATGAGTATTCATTAGGTGTATGAGAATATTTGAGAATCAATTTTCGTTTTTCGAAAACATTGTATGTAACAAAATAATTTTTATCGTTTTATTGAAGAAATTATTTATCGTTTCTTTAAAATTCATAACACCTGTCAAAAGTATCCCACCTTAAGGTACGAAATACACACTTTTTTTTATATTTTCAGCATTGTGCTTAGGCATTAACATATTATTATTATTTTTGTTTTTAGGACCAATTTGCCAAATTTGAAATAGTATATTACATAAAAAACTAGAAAAAATTTTAAATAGTTATTTTGTGAATCTGAATTTTATAAAAACATCATGTCACCAATCATATTACAAAAATGTATTAATAATTTTACTAATATTCAAAAGGATTTTTAATTTTTTTTTTTTTATATAAGCCCATCCAAATATGGTAATGTATCAAAAATAGATTAGGGTAGGCTATTTAAAAATTTACATTGCTATACTACATAATATGTACATCCGGAAAGGATACAAATTTTATTTTTTCTATAAATAAGTGTTTGAGTACCTAATAACTTCCAGCTTAGTCTAGTAAACTAACCTAAAAACACAGTGTTGAAATTGAAGAACACAAATAATTTATACATATACATACAATATGTAAATTAATTAGAAAAACAGTACCTAGTTCTAATATTATGTAATAGTTGCAAATTAGAACTACTTACTGTCTTTCCATAAAATTTACATGCTGTATGTATCTAAATCAATAAGCAAATTTATAATTATTTTGTCTCTGTATATTATTATTAAATTATTATAAACTGTAAGATAAAAAAAATAAAAACTATTTATGCAATTTAATATAACATACATATTATTATAAAATTTAATACATAATTCCTAATAATATATTATGAACTCTAATAACACATATTAGTTTTTTAAATTATAACTTACCGAAAATAAACTACGATTCCTTAAATATTTGTAAATCTGTGTTGGTTCTGAAATAATAATTTTATAAATTATAAAAGGCATACAATAATATTTAAATTATGCTTAGTTCAAAGTATTATATCCTTATAAAATTCATATTATATCTAACAAATTAAAAGCAAGAAATTTATCTCAAAAATGTATGAACAACTATTTCTTTTCACAAATCAAAATAAAAATTAGTTAAATTATAAAACAATTAATATAATTTTTTACCTTATATTCATTATTTTTCCAAAACCAAAATATAAAAAACTAAATAAAATACTTTTGTTAATATCTAGGCAGTTTAAACCTAATTAAAAATAAACAAATTTCTCAAAAAAATACTAAATTATTTGATGAAAACTGGACAAAGTTCATTTTATTACTAAGAAAGTTTAAAATAGGTAATTAATTGCAGATTGAAGTGCAACATATAACATTAATAAAAATAATTAAAATAATAATGATTTAACTGATACATAACTTAATTACAGTTTTAAAACATTTTAGTAGGTATATTTAATCAATATGAGTAAAACAAAGGATAACATTATGTCATACCTATGTAG
The DNA here is from genome assembly GCA_025469315.1 of Stegophylla sp. TES_Ste_2020. NCBI lineage: Eukaryota > Metazoa > Arthropoda > Insecta > Hemiptera > Aphididae > Stegophylla > Stegophylla sp. TES_Ste_2020. The sequence goes on from JAIPRM010003475.1 coordinate 18,861, forward strand.
GTACCAAAAATAAAAAAAAATTAAATAATTAAATAAGAAATTAACTTAAGAATAATATTATATACCATTGCTGAAATGGTATTCGATGTGGTGGTTATAAAATATAAAAAAAATAATAATTTACTGAACTAGCCATTATTTACATGAGACCCATAAAAGTAATTAAAAAAAACAATATCAGTTTATTCACAAAAGATGTTCGCCTGTTTATAAGTTTTCATAAATAATATTATAACACTTATAGAACATTCTAATTCAATTAAAAACTTCAAAAAAATTAATATAAACTTACTTTCAAAAGCTTGAAGGAAAAGCTCATGATCAGCCTGAGCATGATCCATTCTGTTTTTGTCTATTTCTTTTTCTCTCTTTTTCGGAGCCATTCTAAAAAAAACCGGCAAACTTATAATTAAATATTATTGTATAGAGCTAAAAATAATTAATGTATTTTTAAATCAGTAAACTAAATACGAAGTTTAATAATGGTATAAAAAGGCAGAAACTAAAACTAAAAAAAAAAATATGTAAATCTAAAACCGAGTAGGGTAAACAATGGAAGCAATGCAATCCATTGGCAAAGGGCGAGGCGATGGCAACGGGAAGCCACAGCCGTTCCGGGGGACAACGACCGATAACGAGCTATACAGTATGACCATATTTTCTTCAATAATGTAGTATGTACCATCATTATAATTTTGAATTAAAATTCCGTTTTTAATGATAATTTACAAATTTCGTTAGGAAATAAGTAAAGAAAAGTTTTCTTTGGAAATTTAACTTTTGTAAAAAGTATCATTGCCTAAAAATATTTACAACTTACAACTAGTTTATGATTTTTATGATGATAAACATTGGTCACACCTTTCATTTAGATACTCAAAATGAGATTATTTTCCGTTGATGTTCAAAAATCAAAATATTATTTAATTTCAATTTGCCGTATTCTTATCTATGCGACTAATGACTATGGAGTCTCAGTGTCCTGTGTGGGGGACGGGTGTCTCCTGTCTCGCTGTCAGTGGTCGCTCTACAACTACAAAGTACAAATTACATTAGCAATATATATATATATATAAATACATTGTTATACATAGGCGTAATTTCGTAAAATTTCATTTTGGTAGGTGCAAAATGGGGTCGACAGAGATTTTACATAGACAAAATTCAATTTCTTATAATATAAATTTTAAAAACTAACAAAACCGCGTATCAAAAATTTAAATTTCATACTCGTGTTTATGTGTTTACCCCACAAGAAAAAGTCGCAGGGACCGAGATTGGGAGAGTGGGGTGGCCCTAGATCGTTACTCGAGAGACCATACATTCGGAAAAATTGGTACGCATGGATTCTGTAGAAATTCTCGCCGTGTGTGCAGTATCATATTCTTGTTGAAACCAGGTGTTTTCAGCATCTATTACATTTTCCTCCAAGTAAAGAAAGAAAAAATCTTGGAGCATAGCAGCGTGTAACGTTCAGAATTCACTGTTTCAAAAAAATAAGGCCCAATTATTCCATCTTTTGACAATACCTACCAAACCGTTACTTTTTCGCTGTGAAGTGGCTGTTACAGCTTGCCACTAAACTTTCCATCACGTACTACACAATAAGACATTCGGCAATATTATGCGATGTCTACACCCAAAGTTACGCTATTATATATATATATGTATATATATATACAAAAAAAATATATATAGAGAGAAAGAGAGACTTATATACAATTTTTCAATTAGATTCAGTAGTGAATACTGATTATATGATATGTGAAAAATGAAAATATTATAAACACACTAATATATTTATAAATGGCGAATTAATTGATTAAATCAAAATTTATTTTTTAATAAGTCCAGAATTCAATAACAACTACCTTCACCAAAATAATGAAAAATACAAAGAATAATAAACATCAAAATTTTAAAAAAAAATGATGAGGAAAATAACTTTGAACTTGAAAATTTTGAATTATAAATTATAACAATAAATAGGGGAAAAAAATTGGAGGAATGACAAAAAAACCAAGAAAAACTAATCACATAAAGTAATCATCAACTAAAATGCTCTACCTATAATAACTATAACAATATCAGCGGCGAAGCCAGGGGGGGTTTGGATGTCCAAACCCCTCCCATTGATTTTTTTTTATTACTATTATAGTATTATACCTACTTAAAGGAACATTAAAATATTCAACACCAGCAAAGTAGACCTTAAATACATAATTTAAATAACAAACTATATAAGCATTAAAACTTTTATATTCGTCTAGATAGACAGATCGACATGATTCAATAATTAGTCTTCTTGAGTGTCATAGTTAATAGTTTAAAAGAAATTTATATTTGACTTGATTAGGATGTTTCGTCGGGAGCGTACTAATTTCTGTGTGCTATAAAACAACCAGGATTTAGTATTGGGCTTAAATATTGAGTATATGTTTAATATTTAGTAAATTTCTTTAGACATAGAATATAGATTTGGATTTGGGTTAAAGCTAGGTATTCAAACCGCTTAAGACATATCAAATTTAAATAAAAACTCAAGATTAAATGCAGAAAGTTAATTAAAAATTATTTTAAATAATCTTAATCCAGTGTCTCAAATATTTAAATTTCTATTTTTTTTACAGTTAATGAGTAAGTTTGCTTGAAGATTATTATAGAATTTTCCACTTATAGATTATTTTTCATATTAATTAAATAAGCGATTTTTTTCTCACAAATTTCTCTTTGAAATTTCGAATTTTTTTTTCTTTTTATGATAAATTTTATAAGATTATTTATATTTGACTATAATATGTATAACGTATTGTTAGATTTTTTTTGAATTTTATGAAATTATAGATGAGTATATTATATTATAATATTATTTGTTTTTGACTAAACAGTTATAAGAATTTGATTTTTATAAAAAGATGGGCAATCGTGTTGTGTTTTTTCAGGTAAAAAGGTAAAAAGTGTGCAATTTTATAGCACCCAAAAATATTCGTGAAGATTGATAATTACAATTGCCGCTAAAAAGTACAATTTTTTAATAAAATAATAAACAGGTTTATTATCGTTATTATTCCATAACATTCACTATTTATTGTTTAAAGCAGGGATTCTCAAACTGTGGTACGCGTACCCCTTCGGGATACTGGAAATTTTTTAAGGGGTACGAGTCTGGCCAACAAACCTTTAAATTTAAAATTTAAAAAAAATAGAGGAAAAAACTCTAAAATCTATAAGTGCTCTCACTAATTTCTTTGAAAATAATCGATATTAGTTTTGAAAAATTTTTGTGGAACAGTTTTAATTAATAAAACTATTAATCTTAATGGAATAAAAATATATGTAAGTCTTCAGAAATTTTTCATATAGATTTTAGTTTAGTAACTAAGAAGGGGTACCCAAAAAAATTTATTTGTAAAAAGGGGTACAGTGTTCATAAAACTTTAAGAATCCCTGGTTTAAAGAGTAAAATTCTTCATAAAAGCTTAAACATATTAAATGGCATGTTTTATCTTGTTAAAATTAATCGTTTCCATTTTCAATCACGAGATCTTTAAACTTCAAAAAAATATAAAATTGGTTATACTCACAAATAACGAAATAAACATAGATTATTCTGCTGTTAAACTGTTATACCTACATGTTCAATATAAAGCTGACAATAATTATTGTTCCGCTCAGAATCGATTTATCGAAAATTTATTTATCGTTTTTTTCTGAAATTCAATACATCCACCACGGTCCACCAGTACTATAGAGTTAGCCTAATGTAACCTAATTCTATCTGAGAAGAAGAGAATACCCAAGTCTGGTTTTTTAAAAATTAATATTAAACTGTTAAATAAAATATATTCTCAGTTGGTGGCTTTGTAGCTTTATCATAATTTTGCAATATTATATTATAATATTGCAAAATTATAATAATCATTAAATTACCACTAGAAAATAAAAATAATACTTCAATATCAAAATTATATTTTGGTTTGTGCTCAAGTATATTGGATGCTTATTTTAATGTAAAAGTACTTAAAATACAAAAAGAAATCGAATAATTTAAAACTTTAGATACATTCATTATCAACTATGATTATCTTATGAAATGTATGTGATAAAACTATAACGCTTACCTTCCCCTTTTATTATTTAATAATAAAAATTATAACAATAATCTAGGTTGTGTGTATCCCCTTCACCGCCCTACCAAAGCGATCGCTTGTCGGGTGATAACCACTCGAGTCCCCCCTATCATAGAGTCCATCTCACCCACCCTACCATAACCACCACAGGCACCACGTAATAGAAATTCAAAATTTTAGTGTTTTAACTGATTTTCACAACATATAATTTTAGTGAAGTGTTAAAGAAAATTTGAAAAAAAAAGTATAAAGATTCAAAATTTGATGTGGGACGTGTATAATAAATATGTAAGTGTTCAACATGGCTTTAAATTATTTAACTATCTTACCTCAGCAACTACAAGCACATTATCATTTAAACTTTAAAGCAAACCATTTAGCATTGGAAACCCATCCAGATATAAAGAAATTGTTGGTGTCTAAACTTTTATAAGCTTTAAACTCTTCTGATGTGTAAAAACTTCTGATTAAAACTTAAAAAAGTTGGGGTAAGTAACTGATGACAAAATGTTCAAGTCAGTTGTCTAAATAACATTTGGGTCCATTAACGATAAATATGAATCTTTTGTATTTAAGTCTCAATTTTGTCCAAATATCTGTGTTTTGCATCTCCAATTAAACTTCTGGCATGATTACTCAAATAGTTTGACATAATTATAGAATCATATAAAATTTAAAACTAAATAAATATGAAAATTGGCACGATTTATTATTTAACAATTAACCTAATTAAAGCAACAATTTCCGGTCAAAACTCAAAAGGCAAACCTCAAACACACACAGATTGTTACAGTTACAAACCAAGTCGGACCACCAGTTAGTGGTAAGAATCTAAGAATATAAGATTAATACAAAATGATCAATCAAGGTTCGTAGATTAGACAGGTTGACTAAAACGCACCATTTTAAAAAGGTAGAGTGGGAGAAATTCGACTGTAACCTCACCTATAGGAGACATTTAATAATTTACCATAGCGTTTATAAGAAGAATTTTGTTTTCATTCTCGTTTATTTAGTTATATTACTATTGTTATAGTTGCAAGTTGCAACGAAAGGTTATTAATTTAAAATAAATATGTTTAATTTATTTTTATTTAAGTGTTTTACATTGAATATTGACACGGCCCGCAATAATCGTTGATATCTAGGTAGAAATTCACGGGGCGTGCTAAAATCCATTTCATATGACCAATGTAATATTAATTTAAGTCTAAAAAGTGGGAGAGATGGCCAACTCGGGTAGACATTTATAGTCTACGGGTAGGCACATAACTCTTCTTATGTTTTTAGATTCTGAACGAAGTGAAAAAGCTTATGTTTTTACAATGATGTTTATTTTTTTTTTTTTGTCTTCCTCTGTGAACACATTTTCGTATAAAAATACTCGTCCAAAAGTTTCGATCAGTAACTTCATAGATCCAAAATCGAACCCAGATGGTACTTTTGAGAGGTCATTTTTCAAATTTCTCAATATTTTTTTTAATAATGCGAAAAAACTGAAAAAAAATTTTCAAAAAACGACAAAATATGTAATTACCGCAATTTCTGTAAAATTGAAAATTACTTTTTGACATAACTTCTAAAATAATGCAGCTAAAGACTTGAAATTTTCACCAACCACTAAAAATAGTTACGAGAAAATTTCCTAAAAATTTCAAAAAGATTTGATCAATTTTGAGTTAAGTACAGCATTTTGAAAATTTCTAATTTTTTGTTAGTTTTTATATAATAAAATTTTTGATTTTTGATATTAAGCCTTGAAAATTTAATATTATCTCACTGACATTTTTATATTTCATCATTTACTGACAAAAGTGGAAAAAAAGTGTGTACTTCGCTCGTCGGGTGTTTTTCGCACCTCGGATGGGATACTCTTGACTGGTGTATTGAATTTTAGAAACGATAAATCATTTTTACAATAAAACGATTTTGAATGGAGTTTCAACAATACACAATAATAATGATCAGTTTTTTCAAGCTCTGTATAAATGTTATACAGAGTGAAATTCGTAAATCCTTAGTGTGATGACGTAACGTTTTATATGCACCTAAATTATATATTATAAGCCTAATGCCTAAATATGAGCATCATCAAGGATAGATTATTTATATAAATAAAATAATTAATTTTCTTGTTGAATATTAAAATATTACTATAAACACTGAACTGAATAGTATGTAACTATTTATTAATAATTATGAAACACGAATCACTCTGTTAACACAATCGCCATAAATAATATAAACAAATATATTGTTAGGGAAAAATAGTTCTGTTACATTACATTAACAACAAGACTGGTACGGCAGTCTCTCGTATGTCGTATTTAATCTTAGATAATATATAATCTAAGTATATATTATATAAGACCGTGGTCAAACCCTTTTAAAATTTTTAATACTTAATGCTGTCTGACATCACTGACAGCGAGCAGCACTAACTAGGCAATCTGATATTTTGTCCTAAGCACTTTCATGAACAGGTAAGAAAAGTGTGGTAGGTATATAATAATATTATATATTATCACAGAACAATATTATGTCCGTGCTAAATTTATACCACGGTCTTAGAAGAATGTCTGCTTTTGGAATGCCAAATACAGAGAGAGGTTTAATTTTATTACAATGGAAATAACAAATTTTATTTGGCATTTTTAAAATTGGCAAACTTATTAAGATTATAATATAATATATTATAATTCAATAAGTAAATTGAATAATATCCATTAGACTTATCAAAGTTATGGTAACACAATTTCTTGTAAAAATAATAAATCCTCATCATCTACATAAGTAATTGTATTGTTTATTATAGTTTTTGCTATTTATAATATTTAATTGATATTTACATTTTAGCACTTAAAATCATAGACCTTATACTAATAGACGGAACAAACATCAATTCAACGTGTCCATGACCAGAGGGCGTCCCACAAAGCACCGAAGCACAGCGCACATGCGCACTAGTAACGCACGATATTAATCTATAT
>JAIPRM010003476.1:0-25980 GCA_025469315.1 Stegophylla sp. TES_Ste_2020
AACAGTGTTGAGTTCAGATAGCAAAAATAATATCTAGATAAATATTACATTACTAGATAAATAAAAATCTAGATTAATATGAAGATTTCTTTATAGATAAAACTATTTTATCCAAATTTTTACCACAAAATAGTTCGATTTTTTTCATTAATGTTTCACATGCTATTGAATTATTGATTGGGTAATGTGAATAAGGAAGGTTTATTTTGTGTGTCAAAAATATGTTAGAGATAAGTACCAATAAAATACATACATTTTATAATATATCAAGTGAGTCAAATATTTAAAGATATACTTTTAAAAAATTGATTTTAATTTAACTCGTAAATATCCATTACTTTATCCTGGAGAATATCATTAAACAGATATTTATTTTATTAAAATACCGCAAAAACTAATAACACAAACCAGCAATAATTCTGTTTAAAATGAAAAAGTTCCTATAAGTAGAACACTTTTGTTCTATTTATGAGAAAATAAAATTATATAGAATCTTTTCATATCAATCTAATACACCTAACGGTTGAAAGCATCATTGCACTATAGAATCTTTTCGTTCTAAACAATTTTGTACTATGATTAAATAGAACCTTTTCATTTTAACTTGTGTATTCAGTTTGAAAACGTTTTAATAAATACTAGATTTAATTACTAAGTTAATGATTTCAAAAATATAATATAGGACATATTTACCTGTATGGACCTACAAAATTTATTTTAATCATAAAATGTACATCCGAAAAATCCTAATATGAATAAATAAAAAAGGCTATTTTGAAAAAAATCATTCTAAGCTAGAAAATAATTAAAATAGGTAGATACAAAAATAATGTGATTAATTACAACAAAATAGAAGATTTTAAAAAAGTAGATAAGTAGTAAACAGAAGCAATACGTCTATTTATTCATCTCACTTAAGTACAGGAGTAAAATTTTTAAATTTAAAATCCATTGATTGAAAACCAGACAAATCCATATTTTCAATACGATCAAAATCATATTCATATTTTCATTATGTCACTTACATGATATTCTGTTGGAAATAGGATTTTTGTTTTTAATAAAAAAAATGTTAATTATATAATAATAATTTTTTGATAAAAAAATATGAATCGTTAATAATCGTTCGTGAAAAAATTAATTTCTGATTAAAAAATATTTGTTGACTAATATTGTTCGTTATAGGTAAAACGTACAAAACGATTAGTGGAATCGAAAAAAAAAATAATAATATATTCATTAAATCCAGAAAAATGTCAGTAAATCGTATTGCGTTTTAACATTCCAATTAATTTCCATTGGTGTGAACGAGACGATAAACCCGTCGAGAGTTGACCGGACAAGAGAATTAAATTAATTTAGATTTTTTTTCCTCCTCTTTTCCGTTTGCCTTTTTGCTCTCGTCACGCGATTTCCTCCGATCCTCCGATCACGAATACTATTGTTGAATGGGTTTTGGTGGCTGAAGAAAGCTAATCCTTCCGCGACATAACGATCAATCACAATCGTGGTTCTTCGGCGGGCGTAGTGTCTTAGAATCAAAGTCAGCAAATTGCACGTAACATTGAAGTCCAGTCGCGGAACACTTGTGGGTCGTAAATCAGTGGAAATTCCGTTTAACGACCACGCCGAGAGATTTTTGTAATTTCAATCCACGGCCATTTGAAATACACGGTTGGTCGGTCAAACGGACGGGGATTTCTATTAAATCAAGTCGTATAGTGACAAAAAAAAATAAAATCTCAAAACCAAGACACGAGTGGAAGACAATAAAATGATTTCGAATATTACCACCGATTGTCCATGGTAAATCGTAGCAAGTTGAAATAAAATCGAATAAGACATATCTATTTACTAGACATGTAAAATAAATTTAATAGTTTTACGAAAGTAAAAATACTTCATTTGATCATGGTTAATATCTGTACAAAACTAATGAAAATAACTATAACTAAGCTGTTGAATATATACACAACATATAAATTTATACTCAACTAAAAGCAATTGAAAAAAAGCCTTATAAATCATTTTAACAATCAAAAAGTCCAGAAATATTACCGATCATGGGCATTCTTAGCTTCTAATATAAGCTCCCTGTAGGAGGGGGAAAGAATGTAAAGCATAAATCATTTCTACGATTATTTTAAAACATTGATATTTTAAATTTGAAAGCAATAATAAATAATTGTCGAATTCGGAAAACGATTCTGCGTAGAATTCGGTTGATTCCATTTGTTTTTTCAAAGAACGCAAATCCCTGATATGAATAATCTGTGAAAGTACAAGTTTTAGGCAATTTTGGAACAATAACAGAGTAATATGGACATCGATTTAATATTTTGTGAAATTATCATTACTAGATGATTAAAGCTCTTATAATATTCCAATTGACTAAATCTAGTTTAATAAATAAGTAAATAGAAGATGGACTCATATTTAAACCTATGACAGAACGAGTATGTTTCGGGTTTGCATATAATTTTCAACGCTGAATATAAAATACTTCAAATATTAATAAAAAATAGGAGCCATAGAAATATGTGATTTTAAGTAATAAAAGCTTTTTCAACAGTAATTTCTATTACAAACTCGTGTGAAAAATTATTCAGCCAATGTTCACGAGAAATTCGATGTATACAGAAAAATATATGGAGAATCGAATCGTTATTTCAAATGAAAATCAATTTCGTATGAACTCTAACTTTAAACGCTTATAAAAAAAAAGTACCTCCTATACTGATTAACAATTTTTGAGGTTTCTTTTTTTTTTTTATTTTATTGTTGAAAACTCAAAATTGTTATAGAAAAAAAAAACTTTGATAAATTAGATATTACCAAAGTTCTTTATTTAACCCCAAAAATTTTCGAATTGTCTACATAACACAATAGTATAGAACTGGTAAATATTTCTAACGTTATTATTGTTACGGTTGCGACTAAATAACTAAAACTAATCTTCATAAATTATTATTTACAGTGCCTTAAACAATGGTACTCATATTATGTACTGTACTTTTTCCACGAACTTAAGAAAATTACTGAGAATTTCAATAAATAATCTGCACAAAGTACTAACTAGAGATAAAATTTCTAATCTACTCTTTAGAATATTGAACGGATTTCACAATCCATAATCGCATTAATTAACATATAGAAAAAGAGAAGCACAGTACTATTCTAATAATAAACTTACCTAAAAATCTTAAATAATAATAAACCAATTTATCAATGTTAACTTTAGCCTTTTATAAAATATATCCAAACCTTATGTGAAAAATCATACTTAAATCACACACTTTCATCGAGGACTTAATTTCTTACCATTATAAAATATGTGCTACTCTATTGTTGATAAAATTATATAAAACAATGGTTCAATTTTATTCAAGCGTTTCAGAAACCCAAATGATTAATAACACATGTGCACTATACACATTGTATTTTATTCCACGACTAATACTATGCGTAAGTGGTTGCACAAAATATTATCAAAGCTTTTATTTCACTACAAAAAAACGAGACATAATGGAGCCATTATGTTATTACAATATATTTAATATAATTTACAAATAATTTCGTAAGGTGCGCCACGCGGTTGACAGTCTCGTACTTTGTTGTAAGACTTTTATTGAAATATCTCCTTGTCAAGCATCGTACTACATAAATAAAAAATAATATGTTACTCGAACGTTATGAAAAACATCACAGGGATAAGAAATGATTTCGGCCGTCACGTCGTGAATGTCGATATTTTACAACAACAACAACAACAAAATTTATAATCCAAATAAAGAAAAAAAGGGTGTTCTTCGCACGTCGGGTGAGATTCTCTTGACGGGTGTATTGAATTTTAAAGAAACGATAAATCATTTCTTCAATAAAACGATTCTGAACGAAGAAAGTTAATAATATAAAAAATAAATGAGAAAAGAAAAATGTTAGAAAAATTTCCAAAATTTTTTTTTTAACATTTCCAAAATTTTCCAAAATCTTTCTTATATTATTTTCTAACTATGTTTAAATTTTCATATAGTTCGGATCAAAAAATGATGGTTTCCGAATCGCTTTTGTCAAATTTTGGGTAGTTTTTTCCAAAAAAAAAAAATGAAGAATTGGAAAATTCAAAAAATGACCTTTCTAAAGTACCATCTAGAGCAGTGTTTCCCAAAGAGTGTGCCGCGGCACATTAGTGTTCCTTGATAATGCTGTAGGTGTGCCGCGAAAATTTTAATAAATTAAATTTAACATAATTGAATAATTTAATATTTTTTATTACACAATATATCACAGAGAACAGTAATTATAGAATCTAATATTTTATTTATAGCTTCGTGTTTTCTCAAAATGTGATTTAGTAACCTGGTGAAATATCATTGGAGTCACTTTCTTCCTAGGGTTACACCATTTAATGAGTTTTGTATTTTATATCAGGTCGTATATAACTTAAAACAAATTGCAATTTTTTTGTGACAAAAACAATACATTTTCAATGTACTAAACTTTCTAATCCTACCACGAAAATGCTTTTTATTATTATTCGTTAGATATTATGATAGGTATTTGTTAAATTATTTTATCGAATTTCGTTACCTTATATCTAGTAGAATACATATATATAGGCAAAATGTGACAAATTGTATATATACAATATATAATAATACAATACAGGTGATAAAAGGGGGGTTAATAAGAATAATCCCCTTATTAGCATACGCCACTGGAAGTAGATATGTAATGTTTATTGAAAGTGTGCCGTGAGTTATTACAATTAATATTGATGTGCCGTGAGTGTAAAAAGTTTGGGAACCACTGATCTAGAGGCGAATCCAGTTTCAAAAAGTTGCTGATCGAAACTTTTGGACAAGTATTTCCATACCAAAAGTTGTACACAGAAAAAAAAAAGAAAAAAAACATCATTGTAAAAACACTAGCTTCTTCACTTCGTTCAGAATCTAAAATTAAATAGCCAAATCTATTCCAATCTGTTAGATTGATTAAAACATTTTACCTCGTGAACATTCTGAACATAACGAGTACCATACAACACGGTAAAGTCTATAGTGAATACGGTTTTTGTATATTTTATTCGTCATACATAACGGAGTTGTATCTAAAGAAAGCAGCATACTCGAACGAAACAAAAAATAATAATAATAATAATCACAATAGAAACAGAAATAAAGACAAAAAAAAAATCTGAACAATTTAGATCTATATAAATGGTATGACTCTCCACACAACTAGAAGTAAACAATAAACCGTGGTGCAGGTCGTTTTAATTTTTATTTTTCTCGTATAAAACTTATCATTTATAACATAATGAAATATGACGAAAAGAACTACCGAACATTTATCACAAAAAGGTCGTAGTAAAAAGGCTATGCATACAATATAATATTGTATTACTTAAATACGATTATGAAATTAAAAAGGATTTCAGTGGAAATAAAATAAGCGTTTATACCAACAAGCAATAAAAACTACTCAAACAATGAAAAGTTATTACAAAAGTCAACAGATTTAGAGCAAACGTGAATGCGTATTGTTTATTTATCTTATTAAATTATTACGAGTGCAAGCATACAACATCAATCTGCAAAATTATCGTTTAGTCATGAGTTTCGATACTCCGATAAAATCTTTTGGAAAATTACGATGAATAGTGTTGTGCGTCATAGCATTAAATCCAACTAAATATTATAATCTAAAATTAAAACACTCACATTGTTATTTATTAGCACGAATTGTAATTAAAAATAAATGTCAAGTAGGAAGTTAATACATTAAAAACTAGAAAATGTCATAATTTAATCATTAGGGAACGTTATATTATGTAGATATATTATGTACACCAAAATATGTTTCCATAATCATTACGATTTTTATTTGTAATTATAAAATTAACATTTTATTCCACAGCAGTTCAGTGCCCTCCATAGTTCTCATGCATATTTTTATCTTAGTAATCATGTCTACTTTTGACAATTTGATGTTTATCGCAACATTAATTAAAATTAATGATATGTTACAATAAAGAGCACCCAACTACAACGGAATGAAAAGTTTATTTTATAAATACAAATATGAACTTATTTTTCTCTGCTTAGTTTTTACCAGAGACGATATTTTTTCCAAATTAATTTTTGTTTTTAATTTGTTTTATAAGCCCATTTTAAATAATATTGCGTTACCAAAATACTATATAAAGTATAATTTTTAATTTTAATACATTGATACAAGTGTAATCTTGAATTATAACCTAGAAGATTTATTATGATGGTTAGAATTTTATAATACGTCTATAATTAAGATTATCATTTTACATTTTTAATTATTAGTTTAATAAAGTTAATTCCATGATTACTAAACCTAATTAAAAATACTTCTGGATACATTCTGATCATTTTAATTTTTGTTTTATCAAAATCAGTTTAGTAGTTTAAGCATAAAGTGTGAACAAATATACACACGTGACACATACATACATACGTACATATACACATATCCACATACACATACACACATACTCTTTTATATGTTAATAACATACACGCATACATTCTTAACACTAAACCTCATTCCTCCGCAGTTGAGTAAAAATTTTACTAAATATGTATTAAAAATATTGTCAAGTTGTAACAGTAATCTTTAATAAAGATGTATAAAAGAATTTTTTTAAAAATTTTAAATATTTGTTTTTCTAATATATTATTAGTGATTACTGTTAGATCGAATAAACTATCATACAATTGTTCGTTATTTTGTGCCGATAAAATTCTCAGTTTACCCTGAATGATAAATCATTTTTTACGTGTGATTTCTATTCCTTAAATTTTCTGATCAATTCTGATATCATAAGAGTAACTTTTTTACAATTAATGATTTTCAACGATCTGGTGAAAAAACTAGTGTTCTTTTAATTAGATAATTACTTAAATCATGCTCTTTTGTTTCATCAGTTTTTAAGTAGCTTATTAAATCACATGTGCGTTTATATATAAAATCCAGTCCTGGTAGTAACCGTAAGGTTTATTTTCGATGATTAAAATTGATTAATCAAACTTACAAAGCGTAATTCTTATTTTGACGACAACTATACAGTAAGAACAAATACCTAAATAAGTAATGTATAGCAATGCTCTAGAAAGTTTCTTGTTTAACTTAATGGGAACGGTTGGAGTTCGGAATATTTGGAAAAAACAAATTTATTAAATAATGTATTATACTTTCGACGTACACTAACCCGAACAATTGGACGGGATGTTTTCCAAAAGTTTTGATTGAATCAATCGCATTTCAGAATAAAAAAAAATAATAATAATAAAAGTCAAGTAACTCTCGAAATGTGAATGCACATCTTTTTATAAAGCATTAGTATTTCATTTTTCGCTTTCCGAGAATTCGTCTCAAGTGTATACAATATACACATTCAGTATTTAGAAACAATATGAAAAAATAAAATAGTCACAAAGCACACCGAGTGTTGAAAGTGCTTGACTATTTGATTTTAAACACTGCCCTTTTTGTCATACACTTATATAGGTAGGTACTACACCATCATCGCAGTCGAGCACCGAACCACTTTAATTAAAACGTACTTACCACGCATTGAATATTATCGTAAGTAGAACTCCGATATTTGAACATAACGAGAAATGAAGAATGTACTGATTTATCAATGATATATATATTTTTTTTTTTTGTATTATATTATTTTGTATGCATCCACTTTTTCTGTTAGTAAAATTTATTCAAAATTTTTCATCCAACCACATACCAAAACGTTATCTTGTTAGTTATAATGACCATATTTAAGAAAATAAAATACAGGAAAAAAATATTTTTCATAATATTTTTAAATAAATAAGTATTTATTACATATATGTATATATATAAATAAATAATTATTTTTTTTATGTTTTTGAATCGTAAAAAAGTATAATTTTTAAGCTACCTATTATAGATTAAATTTAATTACATAAAAGTATTATTTTGAAAAACATAAAATAACATAGTTAAACTAAATTGATACTTTTTAAAATTTCTTCAAATCCTTTATTTATGTACATTGAATACTTTACTTTCTAAAAAAAATTTGTTAATTCATTTTACGATTATAATTTATTTATCTAATGATATCCACAAGATTTCTAGATTCTTACATTATTTTATTCAATAATTTCATTTCAAAAGTTTTAAATCAACAGTAAGTCAAAAAACGGGATTAATATGGGACAGACTTGAAATTACGGGACAAAAAGCATCCTGAGAGAAGTTTGTCAGGACAACAGGACACAGAGCCGAAATAAAGGACGATCCTGTATAAAACAGGACGTATAATCACCCTATTGTTAGTACTTTAAATAGGTTATTTTTAAAACTAACAATTTTTCCAAGCGTAAAGAAAATATTTTTCAAAATTTTAATAAAAACTGTAAAATATGCCACAAACTAGATTTTCATAAAATTAATTTCACTTTCTTAACACTAACTCCATAATATAAAACTCTTAATTGAGTTTTGTAATTCACATTAAGATATACCAAGTATGTTACATGTTTTACTCACAATTAATACAAAACAATATTTTGATTATGCATGTTAGAGCAAATCATGGACAATAATTTTATTTAAAATACAGAAATCATAATAAAATCATGCTAGACTTTAATGTACTATAACTTTCATAAAATAATTTTTCCATTTGGTCTGTCTTTGTATTGAGTAGACTAACTGACCTTTGGTGAAAATAAAGCCTTTACTATCTTTCTAATTTTCTGGAAAATATGGTATTAAAATAGTTGCAAAATTTTTATCTTGCCAAGGTATGAATAACGAAAATGTTTATAAATTTAGATTTGAATTAATAATAATAACAACAACAAAATACCCTCAATTAATGCAACCCCTAGCTCTAATTTCAAGTAATAGTTATTTACATTATTATTGATGTAATATTGTGATTATCTTTTTTCATTGTTTCAAATATGTTCAATATTATGTATGTTGGTGATGATGAAAACTGACACGGTTTTTTTCACCCACTGCAAGCTGTACGTGATGTGAAAACTAAAAGCACTCGTTTATAATTAAAATCTCATACGACGACGACGACGAGAGCGGCGGACGTGTTACGCCTGAAAACAAAATACGAAATTAATTTCGCCCCCCGAACAAATTCAATTACAGTTGTGACAGTAAACGTTCGGCAATACCGAAATCTTCACCGTCAGAATAATATTCTGTTTTTACACCGTGACGTGACAAACATTAAACGGAATGTCGCCCCAAACGATCACGTCCGCCAGAATAAATGGTTTGTACACACGTTTCAGAACTCGCGGTTAAGCGCGCGCATTAACTCATACAATAAAACGTTAATTATACGTACAATCTGACGTACGTATTGTACATAATACACGTAGATTGAGGTCTTGATGAGAGTCGAATCAAATAATTGTTGTTGGGGTCCCGGGCATTATGACGATTTACGTGAGCCTTGGTGTACTATATACCTCGCTGCTTGAACCGAGTTAATATAATTAAATAACACGTATTACATTGCATATAATAAACGACAATTTGAATATTTACCGACTCGACTAGACTCAAAAAAAATTATAGAAAATACACTACTCGCCCAACACTATTAAACAACAGTAGTTATTTGTTAAACATATCTAACCTACTATTTCATATCTATATTATATTATTAACTTCCTTCGTTCAGAATCGTTTTATTGAAAAAATGATTTATCGTTTCTTTAAAATTCAATACATCCATCAAGAGTATCTTGCCTGACGTGCGAAGAACACACTTTTTTTTAAAACTACTTTCAGTTAAGTTAAACTTGGAAAAAATTAACTTAATCAAGTTGAAGTTAGTTAAATACAAAAATAATTTGAGTAACTAAGTTAAGTTCAAAAAATTTTCGAGAAATAATAACAAAGTTAAAACTTAAGTTTGTGACATTATTATTAATTTACCTAAAAAACATTGTTAATATGTAAAACATATGTAAAAAATTACATGTGTAAAAACATAACTAATATTCGTCGGAAAATTCAACAAATCCAAATATTTGCACAGTTCTATATACAAAAATTATTTAATATCTTACTAGAAATAAATTATAAATAGATTGAGGTCTTGATGAGAGTCAAATCAAAATTGTTGTTGGGGTCCCGGGTATTATGTCGATTTACGTGAGCCTTGTACCTATATACCTACACCTCGCTGCTTGTCCTGAGTTAATATAATTAAATAACACGTATTACATTGCGTATAATATTCAAATTGTCATTTATTTGAATATTTACCGATGAATTCCGACTTATTTTAGCCCAGGGACGTCCAACTCAAATAATCTTGAGGGCCACTTCGAAAATGCATTATAATCCCGCGGGCCATACACAAAATTATAAAATATGTCCCCCGTTTAGATTTTGATCCAAAATAAAAATAAAAAAATTTAAAAAACCGGATATACTTCGCACGACGAGTATTCTCCGCATCTCGGGTGTAAAGCTCTTGGTGGGTGTATTAAATTTTAAAGAAATGATAAATCATTTCTTCGATAAAACGATTCTATACGAAAGAAGTTCATAATATAAAGAACAAATGAGAAAAAAAAATGTTAGAAAAATGTCCAAAATTTTTTTTTCACATTTCCAAAATTTTTTTACGCCAAAATCTTTCTTGTATTATCTATGTTTAAATTTTCATATAGTTCGGATCAAAAAAATGATGGTTTCCGAGTCGTTTTTGACAAATTCTGGGTAGTTTATTCCAAAAAAAAAAATTAAGAATTGAGAAATTCAAAAAATGACTTCTTTAAAGTACCATCTAGAGGCAAATCCGGTTTCAAAAAGTTGCTGATCGAAACTTTTGGACAAATATTTCCATACGAAAAGTTGTACACAGAAAAAAAAGAAAAAATAATAAACAAATAAAAAAAAATAATAATAAACATCATTGTAAAAACACTAGCTTCTTCACTTCGTTCAGAATTTAAAATGGAGTAAAAATTTTAAAAATTTTATAAATTATTTTTATTAGTTTTATGATTATTCGTAGATAAAAAAAATTTGTCTGTATTAATCTATTGTGCTTTTATATCGGGACACTGCTATCCGCTGATTAGGTGATATTATTATAAATAAAATATACACAAAAACTGACTACATTGAAAATATTATGCACTAACACAAACAAATTATGTAAATTTATGATGAATCTCTTACGGGCCATAAAATTATCCAAGACGAGCCCCCTGTTTTAGCCCTTTGACCTATTTTTATTAACTTAACCTATCCTGAGGTGACGCGATAAATATTACTAATTATTATTATTAATAGTACTAATTATTTTATAGCGAATTAGTATTGATTTAAAATCGGTGAGTGCAAAATAACTTTTACGGTGTGACCAGTAAAAAACAACATTTGTCGCAACAGTTCATAGTTACGGACAATGAAACATTGTGTGACAAAATAAATGAAACCATTGCTTATGTATTTTGTGAGGCTAATATAAAGTCCAAGGATATCAGAACTTTCTTTGGAGGTACTTATATCCTCTAATACCCTTCTCCCCCGAAATTATGCCTCCGGCTTGGTGCGTACGGATTACGGATACACGTGTTCGGTTTGAATAAGTTCGGAGCGTGGATTCGAGAAGTCGTTTATATTTTGTTTACCGAATAACATTAAGATAATTAAGATTTTATCTAACAACAACCGGTGGTGGCGAATCGTAATAATTAATTGCGAAGCAATTATCACGTTAAAATCGTCGCGTGCCTACATAACTCTAATCAGTACACGGGGACATGTCGAGAACTTTATACAATTAATTACTCTATACTTCAAAATAATTATATTTAACACTGTTGGAAGTTCCGAATGAAGTATAACTACATATTTTGGTCCGAGATATTCTAATTAGAGTATCAATAATTACTATATACTGAAACAAACTCTGTACAAATCTTATATTATATTATATCAATCAAAGCTTAGCAAGTCTAACATTTTTTTAAAACTATTTTTAATTGAGTTAAACTTAGAAAAAATTAACTTAATCAAGTTGAAATTAGTTAAATCCAAAAATAATTTGAGTGACTAAGTTAAGTTCAAAAATTTTTCGGGTAATAATAACAAAGTTAAAACTTAAGTTTATGACATTATTTTAAATTTACCTTAACCACACTTGTAAAAATATTACGGTAATAATTATATTTACGTAAAAACATAACTAATTTTCGTCGAAAAATTTAACAAACCCAAATATTTACACAGTTCTATATACAAAAAATTGTTTAATAACTTACTAGAAATAAATATTTATGAAACAGAAAAGACCAAATCATTTTTTAACATCATAATTTATTTCTAATGTTGATTTTGCATTCTCAGTACACACTTATAAAAACGTAAAAATAATTTCTTTTACCCATCTTGTGTACATACTTTCTTTCTAATGTTAATTTTATATTCACAGTTACATTTAAAAAAATATAAAAATATTTTCTTATTCCTATCAAGTATGCAAATACTTATAACTTAAGTACATTTATTTAGTATAGTGGGCTGTAACTGTATTATGTATGATTAAAATATTGATCATATACAATTATTATACTAACCGTGTGTCAATTTAAAAAGACTTATAACTTACTTATTAATTAACTAAAAATTACTCGAAATAAAATGAATTAACACTAAATTGTGCGATTTACCCGTAAAATTCGAATTTGATTTCGTAGCAGTTAAAATACAATTATTGATTGATCTCCAATTTTGCACAAAAATATTTCAGAAAACTCTAAAAATTCCGAAGAGACCTTCCAAATACAATTGTGATTATTTTTAAACCAAAACACAAAATCTTTGTTAAGACCACGTGAAAAATCGACTTTTGAAATAAATATTGTTGAATTAAATATACTCCACCACGTCATGTACGTAATCCTGGAAATAAGTCACGACTATCGCAACGTTTGCGAGTCTTAGTGGAGCCAAGCAACAGACAACTTTTTTGATATTATAACGGTGAGTGCACTTGTCGGTAGTTTTTTTTTTTTAATTTTCACCTACGAACTTCGCGTTTGTATTCTCATATTGTTTTCCGGTTATTTGTTTCCCTCGCGTACGAGCGCGCGTTCACTCGATGGATAAAAACTTCTGAATGCTTTTGCTACTATGCGAACAGAGAAACGACTTTGAAGTCTGTTTGGCCCGTTCGTTGCTCGGTGAAGTGAACGACACTACTTGACGAGCGACTGCGACGTCTCGAATAATATCGAAAACGTTGTCAAAAAAACAAAAATAATAATAATAATAATAATAATAATAATAATAATAATAATAGAAAAACTTTGAACTCGGACTATCAGGGGAGGGAGATAGGGAGGGGGCAACACAAAATATTATAAAAAGATGTGTGGCGGCTAGAGTTCGTCGAGAGGGGGGAGGGGGTGTATATTATTATAAACTCGTGTGGCGCCGAGTAGACGCCGCGTAACGGACGAGCGAATTCGGTCAGTAAAAACCGTTTGGCGTTTCGTCAAATAACAGACCCTTTGTGGCCGTGTGGGGTATCATCGCGGGGATGCCATAAATTCCTAGGGCGATTTTCGAAGTTTTCGTTTTCGAACGAGCACCGCGCGTCTCCCCGCGGCTATATAGTAGTCCGACGCTAGAGACTTTTGATTGCCATTGCACGTCAAAATTAACATCAAAAGTTATATTACAGTGTGCTCAGCGGCGGCGGCGGCGTAAAGTTAAATCGAAAAACTCGACAATCGAAAACGACAAGCCATTACTCCACACGCGAACGCGACATCCAATACGAATTACGAGTACACGACGCAAGGGGTGGAGGGGTGGCAGTGATAGGATGGCGGCGTGGCAGTGATTTCGCTTTCGGCAGTCCGAATAATAATTATTATTATCATCGTCGGTCGTTGGTAACGTCGTTAAATCAAAACGCGGTGTTTGCTTTTCGCTCCCCGGTGTAATCGGTAGGTATCTATAAGCAAACACGGAGTCACGACAATCGTGAAACGATTCTGTTGTAGACGTTTAATAATCTAATAATAATAATAACACAGCAGTTCCATAATGACTCAAACATCAATCCGAGGGGGGAGAGGCGAAACCTCGAAAATCACTAACAGTTTATGTGCTCAGACGGATCGACACTGATTTTACTCGGTAACCCACCCAGTTGCGGATTTAGAAAAAAAATACTTAGGGCTGCTAAGATCCCATTAGCACAACAAATAAAAATGTACATAACGGTTATGCTAAATAGGTACTCGTTATTACTTGAATAAAAGGTCACGGTTTTGAGATAATTATTGATAACTGAAATTTTATCGTTTTAAATATATTAAATTTTAAATTCAAATTTTATATACTGGTAACTAACTCCTTAGAAATCAAAAAATACTTAAATAAAAATTTTTCTTGCGTATTAGTTATTGAAAACATTAAAAAAATCGTAAACATATTTTCAGTGGTGAATTGACCCAGGTGAAGAGATGGAAAATATACCCGGGCCAGCATGAACAAATATTTTTAATTTTTTCGGTTTGAGTAAATCGTTTTATAAATAGTATAATAATAATTTGGTATTATTACACATTTGAACACAACATAAATTAAGATAAGTACAAATATAAAATAGAAATAGCTCTCATTCATTCAAAATTGAATATAATGAAAAAGTTGATAGATCAAAATTATTTCAAAGAAATCGATAAAACTGAAAATTATATTCAAAGTAGATATACATTTAAGAACCAATTAATAGTCTAGTTTTATATTGTTCCATTAACAGAATTCAGTAATTTAAATAGGATACTGATTTATAAGTGTTTGAACTTAAGGTATTCTCATAAACGTGCGCACACGGTATACAGGGTATACTATTGCATATACCTTGCGAGCATACACTTATTTTAAGGGGCACTCTAACAAAGTCTCAGTTCATAATTTTGACTGGTGGTAATACAATATAAATCATAAAAGTTCTAAATCACATAGAATAAGTGAATTATCTATGGGAAATTTTTGAAATTCTGATGATCTCTATGCTTTTATTTAAGAGTTATAAAAAATATGAAAACCTATAAATTTCTATTCAAAATTATCAACTG
This sequence comes from Stegophylla sp. TES_Ste_2020, assembly GCA_025469315.1. Taxonomy (NCBI): domain Eukaryota; kingdom Metazoa; phylum Arthropoda; class Insecta; order Hemiptera; family Aphididae; genus Stegophylla; species Stegophylla sp. TES_Ste_2020. The sequence continues at coordinate 15,165 of JAIPRM010003476.1, forward strand.
AAATACCATATTTATTAATTTTAGAAGCATTTATATCTATAAGGAGAAAGAGGCACATTATATTAGCCACATACCTTGCAAACAAAGTTTGCTTTTAAATCTGAAATTTCAAAAAAAAAAATCTGAAAAAATTACGATATTTTATTTCACATTATTTAGAACCACTCTTTTTTTACTTCAATCTTAATGCTCCAACAATATCCTCCCTCCTAATTCCCTGACACAAAAATTCAATTTCTTACTGCGTATACTTACATATGTTATAACTTATAATGTACCGTAAAAGTGGGTAACGTGGCACAGTTTTAAACTTTGACATTACATATCTCAGAAAACAATCACCCTATGGGGCCATTAATCATATTAAAAGTTTTCTCTTGATGTATACTTTAATATATTTTTCAAATTATACTTAAATAATTAATTCCTAATTTTTGTATAATTTTTTTTTTTTTGTGGCTGCCCCAAATTACCCTTGAAACGGCGCATCTTGGGGCATGTATTTAAAATTGCAGAAAATCTCAATTTAAGCCTTATTAATCTCATCTTGGGACAAAATTAGTTTAAAAAACGATTCCTCACGAAATGTTACATGCAACTAAACTTTTAAATTCAAAAATTACACAGAATATTAATTGTTTTGTGATGTTTATAATAATAAAATCATTAATCTCCGTTATGTTTTAGAGTAGTATTTTACTCAAACTTATATTAAACAAAACATTTGTATTAAGGTATACCAATCAGTAATATCAAAAATTAAATTAAAGTATAACTGTATACTGATCAAATAAAAAGACAGTGTCCCAAGTTACGCTTAAAACGGAAATACATTGATAACTTTAAAAGTATTTGATGTACAATGATGACTTTATTTTTACTCTCTTCTACTTGTAAAGAGAAAAAAATTGTTCATGAATGAAATATACACCTAGTCAACTATTACATGAATAAAATATGATTGATTACATTAATCTTAATTATTTTAAATGAATAAATTTAAACATATATGTCAACAATTTTAAGATTTTAGCAATCAATAATCTCTGATAAACATTGTATAGATAAATAATCTGTACTAAAATCTATCATTCATGTTGTGATAACGTCGAATGTGATAACGATTTATAAACTGAAACGACATTTGTGCCCCGTCTCAAGTTACCCACATTTACGGTATCACGTGACGATGAACGCTTTGAACTGTCTAATCGCGAAGTTCATTAGAGTATCGCTTTACCGGTCCGGTAAATCACTCGAGATGTGGGTAAGTCGCCGTTCGACGCATTGCTATCAATAACCCGTCTAAAACGTCCACGTTGATATCGCTCGGTTAAAAAAAAAAAAAACTCTCCGTCAACAATGAAACGGCCGTCGTCATCTAACCCCCGAAAATTAAACCACTACGACGCGCCGTGAAAACTTATCCGTCTCTCTCCCAACAATTTTCTCTCTCAGCCGAGGGCGGTTTATAAATCGGACCTTCCTAAACGCCACCGAAATCGATAACGTCTTTTATATCCGACGAACCTGTAATAAATTGTTCCCGAAGCCTACGTCGGTGGTTTAAATACGGCCGTCCGTCCCTTCCCACGGCAGTGGCGACGCGTATAATAAGTGTGAAAACCCGAAGTTAAAACTCACAACGGTCCGCCGGGCTACACCCCCCCCCCCAGAAACGACACAGCGTAATCTAAATATATCATTCAAGCGACCACCAATTGACTGCAGGTACGTTTTAACGATCACGATATAATAATATAGTATCGCATATCACACGCCGAATATCTTTTTCAAAAATCTACCCCTCTACATAACGTGTCATTCAACTCGTGAAGGGTGTGCATCTGACTTAACCTAAATAGTCTAGACCAGAGGTCGGCAACCTTATCGTTAGAAAATGCCATTTTTCTAAAAAATTACAAAAACATGATGTTTGATGAGCCACATTTGTTTTTTTAGTCTTCAATATTCCTTATACGCGTCAAATTGAATATTTTTAAGAATAAAACACTCAAAATCAATTCATAGATTGCGATTAACAGATGTGTACCTTATTTTCATTTTAAGAATCAGAACAATAAAATTTCAGACAGATATTTCATTATTAGTGAAAAAAAATACAATTCCAAATTTTACATTAAAAATAAGTGTAATACATGTTAACATATTTTTATAAATATTATTTTATTTTGAAATATATACTTAAAAGGATTTTGAGCGTTAATAAATATACTCTATTTGAAATAATTTAAATTATTTTGGTAAATTAAATGTTGTTATAGAAATTTGTTACGCGCCACATATTTAAATGTACCTATAAAAATAAAAACTTATTCATGTCATATGTGTTTTTGAGTTCATTTTCTCATTTTTACCAATAATCAAGAAGTGAGAAAAAACATGTTGGTAAGTGCAACATATAAATCAAATGCATTGTTAATAATTTATAATAGAGATGTCACCAACAAATTGTCAGTTGCTTGAGTATTGGTCTTTCTCAAACATTTTATATCACACATAGTAGTAATTTATATAAATATTATTATTATTATTAATTTGGAATTAATTGTTACTCTAATAAGTTTACCAGATGAATTCATACCGGTGGCTATCGAAATCATGTGGCCCAGTGAGACTACTTCCACTATCCCACCGGGCCAGTCCAGCTTTGGGTAATTTCAAGTATTTTTCATAATATTTTATATTTTAAGTATAGCAAGAAAATCTTCTAATGGATTTAAATATTATTATTTAAATGCGTATATTATATAAGTATAATACAATGAACAATACAGTATGAATAAATATGATATATTGGTGGATGGTATTGGTAATATTTCCATACTAGCATTAGTGAAATAATTATGAGTAAATAACCCATATTTTCTTTGGTGTTTTAATTCTAGGGGATCATTTGCCTCCATAAGAGTTTTCGTGAATATAATAATTTCAAATAGCTAGCAAAACTTTTGGCATTTACAGAAAAAAAAAAAAAAAAACTGAAATACACCTCTTTACACCAGCAAGCAGAGGCCAACTCGGGAACCTTGAGGCTCAAGGCAAATATTTTAGGGACAATTTTTGGAGGAGCAATTTAAACAAACAATTTTCCATATTGAAGCCCTGGCGACAGCTTCGTAGTCAGCAAGGTTTATAATCGAACTCAATATTTGGTCAGACACGGAGTCATTAGAGTCAGTACCTAATAATGTAATAGTGTTAATTAAATTTGCATACAGATTGTGTGTATTCGATTGACGATAATATTCAAGTCGAAAACCGCTGACGTGCTGAATTAACTCGTGTAGATTTGGCTGATGACGTGGGAAGCTTTACGCATTTTTTTTTTTTCAAAAAAAGAAAGCTTAATTGTATAAATAAAAAAAAAAAAATGTGTTAAGAGGAAATAATGTCAACGCTACTTACTCACCACTCGGAAATAAATTCTTAATTATTTATTCACCACGGGAGATTCGGCACGAAAAATACGAATTAAAAACAAATAAAGGTTAAAAAAAAAAAATACGTCATAATTTTAATATGAAAATATTATGTAAACAACTTAGTAACTCGATAAAACTCAATTAATTAGTGTATAGGTATACATAATATTTCACGTGACATTGTATATAATAATATAATAGCTTTAAATATTTGAATATAAATATATAATATTATGTTACATACGCGTATATTACAGTATACAACGAACAAATGAACTATTTTTGATATATTTATATTAATAATTTATGGCGTATAATATAATATAGACACGCCGAAAAAAACGCGTAATCAATATCGTACGTACGAGAAATCGATTTGTTTTTTTTTTTGGTTTTTAGTCATACTCAGCAGACACTTGGTTTTTCCGTCGTCGACAACTATGGTAGCAGCGGTCATCCGGCGGTTGCTTCTCCTCGTTAACCACCGCAAACGTCGCAACGTCCGGTGGCGGTGACTCGCCCTCGATCCATATACGCGTAGTATACATATATATATATATATGTTTATAATATAGTGTATGTGCGCAAGCGGAAATCCTGTGGAAAAGAAACAAAAAAAAAAAAAAAAAACACTTATATTATGTACAATAATAATAATAATAAAATTATATTGCATCAAACGTAATAATAATAATATGTATAAATTTATTTATATTTATTAATTAATATAAATTTACTACTATAAATTTATTTAACTCTTGTAATAATATTTTTACAAAATATACTGATTTTCACATACAATATGTGTACCATTCAAAGCTTTGAGTTCATGTTTATTATAAAATTATAGACCAAGTGTTTTACGTTATTTTCGTCGTTTGTTGTTTCTGAAAAATTATGAAAATTACTTATAGCTGGTTTTGAAACTAGACGCCTCATACGACCTATTTGAAATATTATTGACAGTGAAACATTTGTTGGTTTGGAACTCTTAAACGACTCGAACACGCAAATCACCGTTAAAGTTACACGACACTGCAGAAACTTGTTTCGAGTTTAAAACCAATGTGCGGCTAACCGGACGATCGTGGAAGCCTTTTGGACGGCAATATCGGCCTAATTAATACACATCTTTGAGTAAACCGTGAAAAGGTCTAAGGTCCTAAAGTCCAAAACTCACCACCCCCCCTCGCCTTCCATCAAAGTGACTTGAGAGTTGCGTACCGCCGCCGATATATTATATTAATTATGAAAACAAGTCCTATTTACAGTAGATCCACGATGAAAGGATGCCGACACACGACTACACACTTAATTTGTGCTCGAGACTAAGGGCACGCGATAATATATGGCACCTAATGGTAATAAATAAACCCTGTGTTAATAATGAACTATATTGTGGCCTTGTGCTTGCGTACAAGGTTATTGGATAATAACTTCAAAAACAAAAAAACAAAAAAAAGTGTGTACTTCGCTCGTCGGGGTGTTCTTCGCGCGTCGGGTGGGGTTCTCTTGACGGGTGTATTGAATTTTCAAGAAACGATAAATCATTTCTTCAATAAAACGATTCTGAACGAAGAAAGTTAATAATATAAAAAATAAATGAGAAAAAAAAATTTTAGAAAAATGTTCAACATTTTTTTTTTACATTTCCAAAATTTTCTTGCTCCAAAATCTTTCTTATAATATTTTCTATCTATGTTTAAATTTTCATATAGTTCGAATCAAAAAATTATGGTTTCCGAGTCGTGTTTGTCAAAAAAAAAAAAAATTGAAGAATTGAGAAATTCAAAAAATGACCTCTTTAAAGTACCATCTAGAGGCAAATCCGGTTTCAAAAAGTTACTGATCGAAACTTTAGGACAAGTATTTCCATACGAAAAGTTGTACACAGAAAAAAATAATAAACATCATTGTAAAAACACTAGCTTCTTCACTTCGTTCAGAATCTAAAAAATTACACGAATCGGACTGAAGTTTTGTCGTATCGCTCCGTCGAAGTTTTCGGTGTTCTCGCCAATCACCCTGTATACTATACACACCACATACCTAACCCCAACACAGGCAAGTATGTTTATATTATACGGGCACCAATTATTATACAAAGGTACAGAGATATTCCGTAGGATTTTACCGTTTACTGCGACGCCACCGTCGGCGTAAACGACCGTTTTCCAAGGCGGTCCGTGCGCGCGTCTTTTGCAGTCATTAATCAGCACCGAGAAAAGGCTTGAGAAAAATGCGTTTCCATTTATTCGGCGTTATAAAAGCGAAATTAAATGAAACGCCGAACACGCCATACACTTTTTGATGACACGGCAATTAATCAATCGATGGTGGTGGCCAGCAGCGGAGGATAGGGACGGGGGTGACGAACTATATAATAATAATGGAACGGCGCGCCGAGCGAGGGGCAGGTAGGGGCGGGTGTTATGTAGTAGTACAAGTGCGGTCGGGACTTGCATGAATGTTATTTTTCCATTCTAATACAAAATAATATATCGACACAGTGCCCTCCCCCCCCCCACGCGATCTTCGTCCCGAATCGTTGTGGTCACTATCAAACCGACCGAATTGACGAGAGTTCAAAATACACACGATTATCGCGCACGCACGATCGTGCAGTTAGACTGGCGCGTGTCCGACCTCCGTGCTAAACGCTTTTAACAATATTGTATTGTTTTTATAGGTAACGTCTTTATGTCATATTAATTATTATTAGCATAATACTTCAATTGCCTTTTCTTTCGAATGGTTTTATAATTATTTTTCAATGAACAGGCGTGACTCAGATAGGATTCGGAATGAATTAATTCAAGTCGTTGTTGTAACGAATAGGTACTCCAGTCTAATAACGTATAGTAAATACAATACCCATGCTGATATATTATTGTGTACCAAATAATACCAATGCAGAAATATGCTCCATCTAAACCAGTGATGCCCAACCTTTTTCCTTTGGCGGGCCACTTTGGTAAACAATTATCTTCAAACGGGCCACAAAGTATAAAAGTACAAAAATAATCTTATATATTGGACTTACTTTCTTACCTTTTATTTTCTGTTGAAAAGATTACGAATTAAATAAATGATAATGAACACTAAATTTCAACCAGATTTTTCATTATTAGTAAAATAAGTACAAGCTTAAATTTCACATTAAAAATAAAAGTAAAACATTTTTGTATAGTTTTTAGTTTTATTATTATCATTACAATTGTATTTTTTTGAATAATTATTTCAATGAATTCATAAATTTAAATAAAAATGATATATGAAAATAAATAATTTAAAAATTTTTTCATACATTTTTAAATTTTTTTTTATTTTAGAAAATTCGTAACGGGCCACATAGAATACCTTCGCGGGCCACATGAGGCCCGCGGGCCGCGGATTGGGCACCACTGATCTAAACGTTTGATACTTGATACTGAGTTGTGGTCGGGATGATAACGGGTATAAAAAAAAAAAAAAAACATGTCTATTAAAGTAAAGCTGCAAAAACTGATCTCCAAAAAAATATTGGTATATTTTCAGTCATTAAATACCATAGACAGCTCTTTAGGCTTACTTTTTAGATTTTGAACGAAGTGAAAAAGATAATGTGTTTCTATGATGATGTTTATATTTTTTTCTGTAAATACTTTTTCGTATAGAAATATTTCTCCAAAAGTCTCGATCAGCAACATTTTGAAACTTGATTTGCCCTTAGTTGATACTTTAAAGAGGTCATTTTTTTAATTTCTCAATTCTTCATTTTTTTTTTAACCACCCAAAATTTGACAAAAAAACCCCAGAAACCATCATTGTTTGATCCAAACTTTATGCAAATTTGAACATAGGTACTATCTACTAGATAGAAAATAATGAAAGAAACATTTTAACACAAGAAAATTTTGAAAATGTGAAAAAAATTTCGACTTTTTTCTAACACTTTTTTTTTGATTAAATTTTATTTTTCTTTATTTATTAGATAAAAAAAGTAAAGTAAAATATAGACGAGAAATCCGGGCATACTTCATATCGCACCACGGATATTCTTCGTTCTTTGAGTCAAATATTCTCGGTGGGTGTGTTGAAAATGACTACTATTATTGTTCTTTATATTATTAACTTCCTTTGCTCAGGATCGTCTTATTGAAGAAATGATTTATTGTTTCTTTAAAATCCTACATATTCACCAAGAGTATCTGACCCGAGGAGCAAAGAATATCCGTGGTGCGAAGTATGTCCGGCTTTTTAGTTGTTACTTTTTGATTCCATTTGTCACATCAACATTTAAAGTTTGAAGAAACAGGAAAAACACTACACTTTTTTAACTACTACTACTTTTTATAATATTATATGAGTAAATGCACAGGCTTCAAAACAAACAATATATTATGAAATTAATGGTAAACACTAAAATAAACTAAAACATTGTAATAATTTTATTGATATTATATGGAAATGAGATGTTTTAATAAAATATGTTTGCTTGCAAAAATACAGGTAAATATATTCTAATTATTTTACTTTTTCATATTTTTTTTATATTACACACCCTTGGTATTTTGAGAAATTATTTATTTTGTCAGAAATTTGGCGAACGCAGCGATCGACATTGAAATATGTCTATAATTAACCCAGGTGAACATTGCTCTGATAAAAATTTTATCCTACCTGCAGAAAAACTGAAATGATGCCCCAATGTCTATCAAAAAGTGTGACGTGACTTAAAACAACTTATACCTATGTTCCTCGATTGAAAATGGTTTAGAAACTACTGATCTACACAGTAGGTCATATTATTATATGCATATTTTTATTCTGAATACCATAATATTAAAAATGAGAATCGAAAAAATAAAAGATCAAATCAGCAATGGGTAAATAATAGTATTATCTAATCCAAATAAAATGTCTCAACCATTTCATACCACTTATAATATACTTCTTATTGGTTATGGAAACAATTTAAAATTAAGCCTTCTAAAACTCAGGGAAATCTTCAGATGTGGTTAGTACAGTAGTTTAAATAACACGAATGTCTTAAGTATACCAATGTATAGAATTTAAACCATAGAGTAAAGAATATATAGAGATGCCATACCGTATATTGTTACGTATAATGAATTGAAGCAATCAAATGGAATACGCTAAGAGTGACCATTTTGAGCAAAATAAAATTATTTTTCTTATTTGGTTGGTACTACTTTAAATTTTCATATTATCATATTAGATAAGATACACAAAAACAATAACATTAATTTTAAAGTATTATAACAATTCCTTATCAATGTAACAGTTCCTTATCAGAGATCCGATTGAGCAAGGGATACAATATTTCGATACAGTAATTTGATTCTTTTCAACAGGTTACTCTAAGCGTATTCCATTTCAATGCTTCATTTAGGTATACGTATGGCCTCGGGTTGATTTAAACACGTACGTTTCATTATTATTTTTCCAAGCAATGGCTTTTGAGGAAAATAGTCGAGGACCGAGACCTTTTCCATTTTAACTCGTGGACTGATAACTATCTACGTATAAGACGACGGCCAATATAAAAATATAATAATAATAATAATAATAATACGATTATGTTTATCGTTTCATAAAAACTCATACATTTGGAACAATTCACACTGCACTACATATCGAGATGATGCAATAACAATTTATAATCGCGATTTCTTTTTCCGATGACACATAAACGTTTAAACCCCGTACAAGCCCTGTGTGTTTCTGATTTGCATGTGTCCAAACACACACAAATCGTAAACTACGAGGAAACTTTGCAATATCTTTCCGACCGTTGTCGAATTCCCTGTAGATATATGTAAACGAATACTGTATTCTCGTGAGTGTTTGTGACAGTGTGAATGCGTTTAAACCGATTCAAACGCAATCCCATTCAGCAGAATACCTTCTTCTTTTTTTTTTTTCTTCCATCGTTGGTCTCGCATTTATCAGATCCTTCAAGCAGTGCCCTTTTTTTTTTCTTATCTTCTATTTTTTCCCCGTCTGAATTGTAAGCACATTCAAATTCTCGGTTAGTGCACCGTGGCGGCGGCGATGACGACGACGGCGACGGCGAGTCAATTGTGTGTCGAAAGACAATAAAGGTAATTTCGATGACACTTTCGTCTTTCACCGAACTCCAAGAGATGCTCTCCTTTCAAGTGTGCGGGGCTAGATAGGAAGTCTGTTTCTATACAAACGACGATACACGTCCGCCTCGTCATCGCGTCATATTGATTATAACTCGGGCACGTCAAAGCAACCACTGTCTGTACTCGCGAAGTGTACCAAAAAAAAAAAAAAAAAAAACTACAACGAAAAATTACCGAAAACTTTCTTTTTATAAACCCATTAAAAACATTGCACATCACATTATGGCAAACAGACGGTTTGACTTAAAATTATCATCTATCATCAGCTGTTATTTTCAGAATAATTATGTATATGAGCTTTTGTGCAGGATCATCCGACGTGATTTTTCTCTTTTTTCCATCCAAGCACAAACTAGGTAATAAAACCAAAAAAAAAAAAAAATATTTACGTGTTTTTTCATATGAAAAACGTCACACCTTATAACAACAAAAGAAATTAAATTAAAAAGCTCTTCGACGTAATATTTAACCAATGATAAATTAATATTGCAGTTTTTTCACTCATCAGATTTTTGTTTTTTTTGTATATTCGACTAAAATATACTTTGGTGTTTTTATTCGTATTTTCATATTATTATTATTAGTTTTATTTTTATTTTTTATTTTAGATTCTGAGCGATAGCGAGGAATGTATTGGTTTTACAAATCTGTGTGTTTTTTTTTCTTTTTCATATACATGGAGACACTTTTTCTAGTAAAAATACTGGTCCAAAAATTTCGATCAGTAACTTTATAGATCGGAAATATTGTCAAGATAGAAAAAGATTGGAAAAAGTACTGACAAATAATCTGGAAATACCGAAATAATTATTATAATGAAATCAATTTTAGATATTTAGTATTAACTTCCAAAATAATAGAGACAGAAACTTGAAACTTTCAGCAACTACTAAAAATATTAAATATTATAAATAAAAATGAACAGAGATTACTTTGCTACTAATTAATAATATTGGACTATCAATATAATATAAGTATCACAGTGACAAGGGCCCATACAGTTTTAGACTGAATCAAATTTTTCCGTGATTTTAAGCTATACTTAGCGTAAATGAAGTGCTAAGGGAGATGGCTTCAAGTAAAGCAAGAAAAAAAAGCCGGACATACTTCACACGATGGGTGTACTTCGCACGACGGGTGGTATTCTCTTGACGGGCGTATTAAATTTTAAAGAAACGATAAATCATTTCTTCAGTAAAACGATTCTGAACGAAG